>ML783214.1:200955-242074 GCA_009831015.1 Picea engelmannii | reverse complement strand
ACGTGCCTCCAAAGTGGTCACTTGATGAATATGTGCCTGATGCTATCGGGAGGTGTTGAAGGATGTGGGAAAAATTCTCCATCATTCCGTCCCTCTGTCACATGAGAGCTTGCTCAAGCAACAGACTGATAGGATCGTCTGCTCTGTCGTTTTTATTTTCTTCCGCCATTGAGGGTTTCTTGGGTGTGCGAGAGCGATTGTCCTCAAGAGAGACAAGCTCGAGACCCAACTTGTTATACTCAGACCTCGTCGGGGACATGCACTAAAAACGATCAAGAGCAGCCTGCTCTAATACCACTGATCCAGATTATTTTCAGCACGAAATGAGAGCGGAGATATAACACAGAAATATTCAAAGATATTGCAAGAGAGACAACAATATAACAGAGATATAGCGGAAATAAAACAAGAGTCACAAATATACAGTAATACACGATTTCTATTAACGAAATAAATGTACAGAGACTGTAAAATACAGAGTGAAAGACTCGCTAGAATGGTGGTAGCTTATCTTTGAGAAGAGATGTGTCGGCTACTCGCATCAATGAGAAGATGATTATTACAATGAGGCTCTAAGGGCCTGTTCAACAAAAGTAAAATCCAAAACCCTAACCTCAGAAGATGAAAAGCCAAAAGGTTTGTGGGCTCCGATGGGGGTAGTTGATACGTCAACTTCCCAGGGGCGTAACTTTGGCATACGATCTCCATTTGGGGTGCACGATAGCTCGTTGGAAAGGTCTATCGGTGAACTACAACTTTTGGGTGAGCAACATTGATCTATAATCCATGTTGCTCCCTGTTTTCTCAAAAAACATTGTTTAGGGCCTCAAAATGGCCCCGGAAGTTAAAAACTGCTAAAAATAGTAAATTACTAAAATTGCCAAAAACATGTTTTGGGCTAGTTGGAGAAGGTGGGTAGTCACCGATATCCACTTGGATCAATACCGGGCTATTATATCTCTAGATATAATAACGTGTATTTCCTTTAATTATGAGATTATAGATTACAAAACACTTTTAAATTTGCTTTATCTTTCTCCATAATTCTCTAATTTATAACATTTTTTATTATTAATATATTTTTTATTTAATTCATTATATTCTATTATTTTATTAATTATTTATAATTTATTTTCTCTATAAATCACTTTTTCCATACATTAAAATTATATTCTCTTTATTTAAATATCCCTCTTTTCCATGTATTAAAATTATATTCTCCTTATTTAAATATCCACTCAAAACGATAAAAAATTTAAACCCTAATCCAAATTGTTAAAAAATATATATCACTTAAATTAGTTTCCTTAGTATGCACTCATACCTACAGTTTTGATAGATGCTTTGTCAACTCAATACTTCAAAGAAAAAAAAACATTTTCCACTAATATATAGATTTGAGGTTCGCAATTTTTAATTCATGAGTTCCATGAGAATTCAACTTCCTTCTAGATGTTAATATCTAGGACAGTGACACTCTTGCCCCCTTATATGAATAGATCTTTTCAATTTATGGGATAATTGGAGGATATATCTCACTCCCTCTTGCTTTATTGTAAAGAAGGGTCTTTATTTTTTAACTTTGTGTGTCATTCAATTAAGTTCCACTCAATAATAATAAAAATAGAAGTGAATGCTTGGATCTCATTAGTCAATTAAGGCATAAATGCAAAAATACACTCATACGACATAAATGCAAAAATACACTCATACGAACAAATTTTTGAATGGTTCATTTAATTTGGGTATTAGGTTTGAGGGTAGCTATCTCATGACTTGTAATTGGTTTCATTTCTTTTTAAAACAAGTAATTAACCAAAATCATGTGATATGGAACTAACTTGCATTCAACTTAATCTTTTTTAAACCCCACTATTCAAGTGTGCAAATTATATTGAGAATAAATTTTGTGTATGATTTCATATAAATTTTATTGGTGAACTAAACATTGACAAATTAGTTGCTTTTAAATGTCATCTTCCTATGTAAATTAAATTAAGATTTTGATTTTGATTTAGCAAAGTTCAAGGTTCAAATGCAACTTTGTGTTTATTACGCATTCAGATTTTCATTATGGCTTAAAATGTGGTAATGCAAAAATATTCGAGAAAGATACAAGTGTAAGTGTAGAAAGTGTGTACTAGAGAGAAATAAGACGAAGTTAAGAGAAAAGTGCAAGCCATTTAGTAAGGAATAACTTAAGGGTAATAAAGTTAGGCTTCACATAAATAGTTTGAAGTAGCAACATGTAATTTGGGGAGTACAACATAGATGCACAATTTTAGTCTAGAAAAGAAGATCATACATAAATGACAAATGCATCTAAATTGTTGGAAATTGGGTTCAACGCTTCCCGCGAGTTTCGCGACATGGGTTAACCCCCTCTCATGGATCTTGACTCTGGCGACTGTGGTGGAGATTAATGCATGTGGGTTTTGGTCTAACGACAATCATAGCCCAACATAACTCACATGAGTGTGTAGGAAGAGAGAGCTCAAGAAAGACTAAACAAAAAAGATTGCCCTGGAAAGTAGAAAATTAACACAGACATGACAATAAGAGGAACAATGCACGACAAAAGGCAAATGGACATGCACAAGACTAAAGTGTGGAAGACACACGTAAGTGAATGATTGAAGCATTGAAATTCCAAATGTCCAATGAATAAATAATTAGGATAGACAAAAGAGAAGAAAACAATCAAATCAATAGAGAAAAGACATCATCCAATAGGTGGTCAAATTATCAACAAGTTACACATGTGCTACCACACTTGTTGTATGATCGTCATGCCATGTGGTGGTCTCCCTACTAGTGCCACATGTTAAAGTTCCGCTATTTGAAGGGAATCTCATCAATATGTTAAATTTCATTGTAACAATCAAAGTTCCACCATTATACAACTTTTTTTGCACTCATCCATATGCAGTAAATACAAAAACTACGCAACATTTTATCACAAGGGACGATATTTATCCTTTCCTAAAACTAACCACCGCCATGAACTAAAATGGTTTAGGTTTTATTAATTTGAAGGATCATTATGTTTAGATGGTTTTATAATCACAACGAGGGAAACCCATTTTAAATTAATTTTCTATAGTAACAATTGTCTAACCTACTTAATTTGATAAAATTAGATTCATTGTAACTAAACACTAAATTGATGTATAAAACCTCTTTATATATATTTTTTATAATACAATGCATCCCTTCTATATAATAATTTGACTACTTTATACATATCCTACACTTTTTTAAATTCGAACTTATAATTTACCAAAAAAACAAAAACACATTCTAAACCATAAATTATCATCCCATTCAATTTAAAATATATAATCAAACTAAAATTATATACATTTTAAAATCTAAATATAATTCATTATTATGGAAATAAATTTCAAATTTTTACTATGAAAATTTCTACAAAATTTTCTTTACCAAATACTTCATATTCACTAATAATATTACAAACTAATAACTTATTTCAACCATTATATCCTACTTTAATAACAAAATCTTTTACTAACAATATTTCTCAAATTAATATTTATAAAAAAAAATCAATAATAATATTATAAATTAATAACTTATTTTAACCATTAAATCATTCTTCAATAATAAAATCTTTGACTAACAATATTTGTCAAATTAATATGTATCACAGTCTTTCTCGGTAGAATCTTTGACTAGAGTTATCTTCAAAAAAATCAGTAACGCCAAGAATGTGACATTCTTTAATGGACGTTAATTTTGATGTGAAATTTAGAATGTGACATTTTTTAATGGACTTTAATTTTGATATTTAATGTGACATCATAGAGAAAATGATTTCTTAAGATGTGAAATTTAAATGGAAATTCATATTTTCGTAGAGGTCCCTATTGTTTAAACTTTGGGTTTCAATGTATATACTAAGGTGGCCCAAATTTCTGGAGAGGGTTAATAGTGGTAGTTTTTTGGAATTTTTTTTTTTAAGAAGTGCGAAGGTTAAATTTCTGGAGAGGGTTAATAGTGGTAGTTTTTTGGAATTTTTTTTTTTAAGAAGTGCGAAGGTTGATAGTGATAATTGTCAAGATTTAAAAGTACAAATTTATTTTGCAGAGGATAAGTCTTTTATAGAATAAAAAAGAAAATGGTGATTTTTTTGAGTGATTAATATTCCATCCATTTTAACTTGTAATTTTTTTAAGTATTAAAATGTTTATAATTTGATTTCATTTTGATAATTTTAATGTTTAAGCGATCTAAAGTTAAGATGGATTTAAGTTATATAATGAAAATGAAGAAAATAAGAATAATTTTTTTTAATAATAATAAAAAATATACTAGTTTAAATATTTTAACCTTGAAATCTAGATCTATTAAGCATTGAAATAGATAAAAAAGAATCTATATTGTTGTATATGATGTATAAATGTGACTGCATACTTATTAAGCACCACTTTCTCATGGTGTTTTGGGAGGTATGCACGAGGTGCTTATAAATTTTGTATCTTTGTAGTTTACTCATTCATAAGTTTCCTCGTAGTTTCCCATGTTCATGATTTTACCCATAACTTCATTTGTGACGTAGGAGCATCTAAGATCATTTCACGCATAAGCATGAGGAGTGTTTGAAAAATAGAAGTTAAACCAACTCAAGAAGGAAGTGTGGAGTGAAGGTCATGTAAAGGTAAAGAGAAACATTACATGTGTAGAAGCAACTTGGAAGAACATAGTGTGAGGAGCATGGGGTTAACATGCAGTTTTGAAGGAAGTGTCTAGAAAAGTGTGTAACACAACTTGAGAAGATATGTGGTGAGAAAAGAGAGCATTTGGGGATGAGTAGGAAGGAATCTGCGTTGAGGTAGAGAAAAGCACGTGGAAATGATGTGGTTATAGATGAAGAGAAACACATGTGCATTAATGTGAGTGAGTATGTGGATTGGTGTGGGAGGAAGCCATAGAGACAAAATTTGAAGCAACATGTGTGGAAGTTGAATAGAAAGATGTGAAAAATGAGGAGACAACGAGGACGATGAAGAGTCAGGCATATCATTAAAGACTGTGAGTGTACTGAAGAGTCATTGTTAGTCTCTTACTCATATACAATCATGAAGTCTCAATATACCACCTGTGTATTGATTGTAATGCCAAAAATGGATACCTCCATGGTATAATCAATGTATTTAAGTTTGTAAAGGAGGAGAGGGGAAGCTTAGTTGAAAGCTTCATGTACCATCTTTTAATATATTTATTTTTTTTGTGGTGATTGTGTCTTAGATCCGCCTGAAATATGAATAAGGGGATCTTAGGTACACCTTGAGTAGTATGCAGTTATGTTAGATTTCTTGGTTTCCTTATGATTTATGTCTATTCTTAACATCATTAATTGATCATTTAATGCAACACACATGGCGTACACGACAACTTAATGCAATTCGAGCACATGTGAGCATTGTTAGTCAAACACATACAATCAAGTACAAGCAAACAAAGTACATGTAATCAAGCAGTGACAAAGAATATTGAAGAAATGCACAAATCAAACTTGTAATGAAAGGATAAATGGACGTGACCTGGAGTCAAAGCATCATGAAATTTGAAGATAAATTCAACTTTGAAGTCGACATTCAATGTAAACTTGCAAATAGTATTTTTTGTAATTAATCAAACTCAACTATAACTTGCAATAGCTTTTTGTAAGTTTCAAAACAAATCTAAGTTGAATTGTATCGGATGCACTCTCAGTTGCACCCAACACCCAAAAATTAAATTTCTAAATCTACATAGTTGAGTGAAATTTGACAAGGTTGAGTGGTTAAAACTCAAACCATTATAAACATCACACTTTTGGTGCATTTTCAACAGTATCTGACACCCTCAACTTCCTAGAAGCAAAATCAAGTGAGCATGAAGTGCAAGTGAACAAATTCAAGCAAGCAAAGTTCAAGAGAGTGAGTTCAAGTGAGCGTGAAGTACAAGGAAACAAGCAAACAAGTTCAAGCAAGTGGGTTCAAGTGAGCAAGTTACAAGAAGACATCATTCAAGTTTTCAAATTGAGTGAAGTCTCGAATTATTAGAGTTTCTAAACACTCTAAAAAACACTACTGAAGATAATACAATCATACTTCACAAAGATACTCTTCAATCAATGCTAACTTGTTTGCAAGTGACGCAAGCTAAAGTTGGAATTCTTCAATCACAATCCCAACTACTAAACGATGAGTTGATAG
Organism: Picea engelmannii; assembly: GCA_009831015.1. Classification (NCBI taxonomy): domain Eukaryota; kingdom Viridiplantae; phylum Streptophyta; class Pinopsida; order Pinales; family Pinaceae; genus Picea; species Picea engelmannii. The sequence goes on along the minus strand of ML783214.1, from coordinate 235,853 downwards.
ATCTCAAAAGTCAACAACCAGTGAAGTGTTTTGAACTAATTTTTGTTCAAAACAACCCTCTCTATGATTATGATTATGATGAGTATGATGATTCCAATTAGCAGATAGTAAAAGAGAAACTCAACAAGACAACTCCAAATGCAGATGAAGGTGAATTTATTCATGAGCCTATATTTCAAGAGATTTATTGCGAGTTCAACGAAGAAAACCTTTCAATGATGCAATATCATGCAATAAATCAACTTCCATAGATTTCAAACCAAAAGGTTCAACATACTCTTTTCAAGCCCATCATCGGACCTTGGGAACAAATAAAAAACAACAAGCACAAAACATGACTTGGATATGACAAGGAAGCAAATCCACTCCATCAGTGTTAGATTACTTCAAGAAGTTTCAACTTCACTTGTTCCATTTCAACATCAACATGGGAAATGCCAACATTGCAATCGAGTTGGTCATGTAGAGAGTCAATGTTATGATCTCCATCCTTGTCAACATTGTGGGAAGAAGAATCATGCATCATATAAATGTTCCAAGATAAAAAAACCTACAAGATTAAAGATTCACTATGAGTGGATTGATCCTTGGTAGTGGTCATCAACAACCAATTGATTATTTCAGTCTTACCAAATAATTCCATCCCGAGTAAAGATGAATCTTGCAGCAGACAATGATACTCTCATGCACCTTAAGGGGGGGGAGTTCAAAAATCAAGTGAATATGGTTCATGAAATCACTTGTGGTCTCTCCTTTCAACAGAGAAAGGGGGGAATTGATTATGTAATTGAAGATGGTTGTTAGACTGAAAGTTTCGACAAAAAATATGTGAGATGGGCATAAAATTTTCCATATGGGAAACTACAGTATGAAGTTGATGGCAAACTTCAACATAAGTATGGTTCAATGACTTGCAACTGAATCATACACTTGATATAGGATTGGGATGACGATTTTGAGAGAAATGATGTGGACATTTTTTTCACCTGGATGGTCATTGGACATAGCAGAGGACAATTGCATCCTTCTGCTTTGCATCATGGCATTTGATTAAGTTGTCAAGCATTTTCAGGGATGTGTCAAACTTGCAACTGATTCACTTCTCTTGGTTCACTCTCATCATATTGGAGTTCACATCAGTGAACAAATTACAAGCATTCTGGCTCACATGATTAGACAGTGAGATTTTTCGCGTTTTCAACATCTAGATTTGGTGGTTTTTCAGGCGGTTCTTCATTGGGACTCAACTCAAGAGTTTTGGCATGAAGACTTGAATATGATACCAGTTTATGTTGCATTTCCGATACTATTGTTCAGACTTCTGATTGAGTGGGGGAATGCTAGCCTCTTACCCATATACAATCATGAAGTCCTAGTATACCACCTTTGCATATTTCACATCCTAGGATATAGTTGTCATCCTAAGTGTGTTTCTAGATTCCTATTTTTCCTCCTCCTACCTTGTCTCCTGATGAGGTGTTGATGTGAGAGAAATTGAGGTGGTTTCATTATTGTATTATCTATTTTTGTATCATTAAAATGAATACAAGTGTCGAGAATATGGCTTGAGGTTTTTTCCACCAAAGTTCTTATCCTAACATTGTGTGTTATATTTATCAATCAATCATTGAAACAAATGGTTAGAATATATATTAGATGAGTTCACTAAGAAAGTAGAAAATTGATTGAGAGCCAAGCTAGAGTAATCACAATGTTGAATGCTTCGCCATACTTGTATTATAAATATTATTGCATGATTATTACTATGTATAGGTTTATTTTGGTATATAAAAACACCAAAATTCATATTCTTTCTCAACATTTTTTTTTCAAACATCAAATATACATATGCTACTAGAAGATGTACATGAATTAGTTGACCCCTTTAGAAATATTGAAAATGCGCCCAATTTGAAATTTCCACCTCACTTCTATAAAGCTATGGGTTACTTCATAGAATTTCTAGCATATTGCTAAAACTATTTTTTTCAACAATGTTGCAAATAACTTCAAATTTATCTAACACTGCTTCTAGGAAAACTCAAAGAATTGAAGTATAGATCATTTCAACGACCCTTAGGGAAAGCTCTATCTCAACACATGGATTGAAAATTACTACAATTACAAATATAACATCAACAAATTAGACCCAAAGGTTTCATTAAACATGCTAAAACAACATAGCATTCATCCTCATTATCCTAAAAAATCACCATACTAAAACATCCATGAAACTTGCTCGATACATAAGAAAAGTCAAAACTGAAAATCATATATGCAATCACAAATTTAGGACAACAATGGTACACTTCTAATATCACTATAATAAAGATAAATTACAATACCTTAACTCATCCCGAGTTGTTACAACAAGTCCTTTCATCACATCCCAACCAATGACTCTTCAATGCATCCCAAACCCTAGCTAGGCCATCCATGATCACTACAAACCCTAACTATCAATATAATGGCCAAGCAAGGCATCCCACCAAGAACTACAAGCCAATCCTTGTAGCTTCCAAACAAGCTAGCATCACACAATTTCTTAAACCCCAAGATCTCCCACTTGTATCACACAAGCTATCAAGGAGATTGACACACTTGCATCTCACAAGCCAATGAACCCTAATACTAGTATCCCACAAGCACTAATCATTGTTACAAGAGTAATACATGATCTTCCAAGATTCTTCAAATAACTAGCATCATTACCAACTATCAATCTTTACAATACAAACTAGTTGTTGTCATCCCTTTATATAGACTAAGGTGAGGGAGGCTGACAATAAAACATGGACTAAGTCCACAAGAAACCCTAGCCTAAGTTAACAAACAAAGCCCCAAATGGAGTGCTCATCAAAGCAAGCTATCCACATGTCACACAAGGGTTTGACAAACCCCCAAAGTGGTGTAACCTCCAAGCTAGGTTTCCAAATGTCAAGAACTCCTCCTCCAAGATGGTGTGCTCTCCAATTAATGGCTCCTCATCTCAAGCATTCCTCCTCAAACTGTGTAAGGTGGTTACATGTTCCTAGGCCAAAGTTCCCAATGAAGATTCCTATTATAAAAAGAGGAAGGAGGAAATAAACAAAGAAAATAGACTCTAACTAACTAGATAGATAGGTAGATAATGCTTGAGAGATTTTTTCAATTCTCCTATTCTCTTTCTTGGTGAGTTCAAAAGAAGGAGTTGCCTAGTGTTGGGTTCTTGTCCTTTCTCTTGGCGATGAATGAAGGACAAAACTTGAACCTACTCTTTTGTTTCTACTCGAGGCACACACTAGATACGAAAGAAGGGCACAATCAAATATCCCATTCCATCCATATATAGTTAATTAAGTGAACTCCTCCCTTCAAACAAATCATAGCACTCCACTAATGGAACATCAAAGTGGCTACCCACCCAATCACTTATAATAGACATGGTGATACAAAATCACATACCAACCACCACTCCCTTTCCTTCCTATGGGTGGGATATAGGTCAACATGTTAAGATGGTTTAGTTAACTTCCAATAGCCCCCCACTATCTAACGCCCTCCTCCAAAGTGGTTACTCCACATGTGCCAAGTGCCTATCCTCCTCAACAAGTGTGCCCTTGTAGAAGATGCCAAATATGCCACATGTGCCAACTACCACATCAAGAAGTGTGCCTCCCTAGCACTGATCCAAAGACAAACATACACCCAATCCAAGGTCTCCAAATGTAAGTAAAAAATAAACAAAGGGTCTAGGTGACTACAAGTCCTTCAAATCCCATGAAACTATCTCCTAGCTAGTTGAAAAAATTTTCAAAACAACCAAAAGATAACACCCCTCCATACTTATATCCAGGGTTTGACTTTTATTTCTATATTACCCTTTGCCTGAGCTTAAACTTACAATTACAAACTTTACTCTACCAACACCATTTTTCTTAGTAGGTTGCTTTTACAATTCTAAAGATACACATTGTCTTTTGGAATTGATTTGTTGCATAATGAAAGGAACAATATAATTTTATTTTTCTCCTTTTTTTCTTCCTGATATCTTTCCATCCAGTGAACGTGCCTACCATCGATGGAGGTTTTGAAGACCCTAGACACCCAATTTCCTCTAAATTGCATAAAGAAATTGTTTTCATTTTCTAAGGTTGAATTGTCTGAATCATGATGCCTATTTATCCCACATGAGGGGTTTTCCACTATGACTACTTGTAAAGAAGAGGGAAACATTGAGTCCATATCCATGTCACAACATTCAAAGAGAAAGTAAGGCACCTTATCTAGTTCTATAGGTGGGCTTGATCACTGTTCATACTTCTTTGGAATTGTTTATAAAGGTTTCTTCCTCATTGGTCCCCATCCTAAGTTTATCCCTTTCACTTTTTTCTTCAAAAAAATCAATTTCTTTGGACAAAAGATTGAAATTTTTGATGATAAAACTTTAAAAAAAAACTCATATTCTCACAATCTAAGACATAAGCTCTTCAATTATCTTTGCATATCTTTTAAATAACATATCTATTAACACATGTTCTCATAATTTAAGATCTATTACCATCAATAATCCTATAATCCTAGCATATCTTTCAAATAACATGTCTATTAACAAAGTTTACAAAGAAATTCATGTTCTCATCTTTCCATTTTGTTTTATTTTGAGAATCTACACATAAAGCAATTTTTAAAAAATTGTTAATTTTTTTTTTCCAAAACTTTGATGTGCCAATTAAATAAAAAACCTTTGATAATATTTTCACATAAGGAAAAGTCAATGAATGCTACTAAACCACCAATAATCATATTTTATGATAAATTTTGCAAAATTATTAAAAATGATAATGAAAAAAAGATGTTGTATAAATGAGTGGGTTAACTAGGGAGCAATCTTCTTTCTCAAGTTATTTTTTAGATAGGTTTGGTTCATTTTTAAATTTCCGACCAATCCAAAATTCTAATTGATTTTCTGAGCATCTAGATTGGTTTAAAATGAGGCAAAACCTATAGAAAAAAATTCTAAAATACCTACAACTTTGATCCATGCAAAACTTAGACTACCCTGAACATTTGACCAGATCCATATCCGTTATTTTAACTAAAAAACCAAACTCAAGAAGGAAGATTGCTCCCGATAATCTTGATTAAAAAAAATTGGAGCAGATTCAATGAATGACCGGTCATACTTTTCACCCAGTCACAATGTCGCTCGTGGCCCTCCACATAGACAGGTCGTGTGTCTCGGGGTAAGTCATAAACGAAAACCTCCAAACAGTCTGTCCGCCACCAGGCCCCGGGAACATTGTTGTGAACAGCCAGACATTTGTTTTTTCCATTTACATTTAATACCTACGGGCATCAAGATTCCGTCGGTTAAAGATCTATGCCAGGAAAAGAGGACGGACATGGATAGACATGGGGCGGCGCTTTCGTGAAAGTGAACAGATAGTCTGCCATAAACGTTTCTCCTACTGAACTTCCCGTACGATAATGACGTGACGCTTACCCAATTGAAATTAATTTAGCCATCTTCCCATAATTACAATCAACTTGCATTATCTGTTGTGTATAAAAATTCAACGCGTGGAGTGCTGATGAGGGCTACCCTCAACTCCCTGTTGTTGTTATAAGTTTAAATCCCTCTGGGCGATGGAGGGATTTCAATCAAGTTTTATAGATGGGGTCAGGCAGGAGGTGAACAGACCTATTGATCGATCCATGGAGGAAAACGAGTGGGAGGTGCTCTCCACCCCGAGTTCGATTCTCGCTGGGGACGAGGAAGAGGAAGATAAATGCTGTTCTGTAGGTCTCTGGATCGATCCCGGTAGCCTGATTAAGGCAAATTACTTTGCTTTGTCTAGGTGCAATTCGGGGAATTTTAAGACGGTGGAGGAGGAGGGTTCTCCTGAGTATGTGGTGGATGATGGGTTTCGGGTTCGAAACTCCTCCCTATTTCTGGACCTGCTTGCTCCTCCGTTCTGTACAGACGATGAATTAGGGGGGAATCGCCTTGTGGCCGCAGGTCACATGAAATCTGACGACATGACCGAGGGGATGCTGTGCATAAGCCCCGTAACTCTGTTGAGATCACCGGACGCCTTAGGCAAGGGCGAGGCTGGGGAGAAATATTCCGACGCTGAGGACGAAGAAAATGAGGAATATTCCGGACAGAGTGATCAATTGGAGGTTGAAGAGGTACAGGGTTCGAAACCGGTGGAGGTGGAGGATGAAGAGGAGGGGGAATTTGCCAGATTGGAAAATCCTCAGCCCCAGACATGCTGCATAACTGTGGGGAATAAGACCAAGGCGGCCGGGTGGAAACATCCTCTGGGTGTCTGGAAAAGACAGGTGAGCACGCTTTGCTCGCTTGGGATGGCTGCTGCGCTCATGGGTATCCTCATTCTGGGCCGGAGATGGTGCCGAGGGAAGAGTAAGAACCATAGTCAAAGCCAACGCCTTCGCTTTCAGGTTTTCGCTGATAATCAGGTACTGTTTTTAGAAGATTCATACGAGATCCTAATTTAATTCCACCTGGCCTAACCTGCTCGATTTAAAAGTCACGATGGTTCTATTGCTTTTGCCCACAAGCCCCACTCTTGTAGGCCAAACCGAACTGACCAATTTTGTGAAATTTGAATCTTGGTCAAGTTAAGACAATCTTCCACCTTCACCAACCCGATTAGTCAGATCAACCTTAAGCGGCTTCGTATCCATGTTAAAATCCCCATCTGATATATTTTCCCATATATTGATTTAGTTTGGCTTTTATATATGAAACTTATTTGACCTGGATCCCCACATTTTGATTTGATTTGATTTAGATTCCTTCATAATTTTATATACTGGAGGTGCCAATCTCAATTTCTATTTGCCATTTTTTATATTATTGTATACCAGTTTTTTATAGTATTTGAATGGAATTGATTTGGGGACTCTCATGCCGAGAGGTTTCAAATTCTCATGATGCCAATCTCAGTCTGTATGTGTAGTCATTAAACGAGATTGATTTGATTTGATTTGGATTGGTTTTCCACAAAAACTTAGACTTTCAAAGTGCTGATCTACTTTGATGTCAATGTAATATATAGATCCATGTCCACCCTGAATTTTTTAAGCATGAAGAAGAATCCTTTTTTTATGGTTATGATCAGAACTTTCTATTTTTTCATTTAATTTGATTTGATTTGGCTTTTATATATATGAAACTTATTTGACCTGGATCCCCACATTTTGATTTGATTTAGATTCCTTCATAATTTTATATACTGGAGGTGCCAATCTCAATTTCTATTTGCCATTTTTTATAGTATTGTATACCAGTTTTTATAGTATTTGAATGGAATTGATTTGGACACTCTCATGCCAGGAGGTTTCAAATTCTCATGATGCCAATCTCAATCTGTATTTGTAATCATTAAACGGGATTGATTTGATTTTATTTGGATTGGACTTCCACAAAATCTTAGACTTTCAAAGTTCTGATCTACTTTGATCTCAATGGAATATATAGATCCATGTTCACCCTGGTTTTTTTTATAAGCATGAAGAAGAATCCTTCTTTTATGGTTATGATCAAATCTTTCTATTTATTCATTTAATTTGATTTGGTTTGGCTTTTATATATATGAAACTTATTTGACCTGTATCCCCACAGTTTGATTTGATTTAGATTCCTTCATAATTTTATATACTAGAGGTGCCGATCTCAATTTCTTTTTGCCATTTTTTTATAGTATTGTATACCAGTTTTTATAGTATTTGAATGGAATTGATTTGTGCACTCTCATGCCGAGAGGTTTCAAATTCTCATGATGCCAATCTCGGTCTGTATGTGTAGTCATTAAACGAGATTGATTTGATTTGGATTGGACTTCCACAAAATCTTAGACTTTCAAAGTGCTAATCTACTTTGATCTCAATGTAATATATAGATCCATGTTCAGGATTTTTTAAGCATGAAGAAGAATCCTTCTTTTATGGTTATGATCAGATCTTTCTATTTTTTCATTTAATTTGATTTGGTTTGGCTTTTATATATAAAACTTATTTGACCTGGATCCCCACAGTTTGATTTGATTTAGATTCCTTCATAATTTTATATACTGGAGGTGCCGATCTCAATTTCTATTTGCCATTTTTTATAGTATTGTATACCAGTTTTTATAATATTTGAATGGAATTGATTTGGGCACTCTCATGCCGAGAGGTTTCAAATTCTCATGATGCCAATCTCAGTATGTATGTGTAGTCATTAAACAAGATTGATTTGATTTGGATTGGACTTCCACAAAATCTTAGACTTTCAAAGTGCTGATCTACTTTGATCTCAATGTAATATATAGATCCATGTTCACCCTGGATTTTTTAAGCATGAAGAAGAATCCTTCTTTTATGGTTATGATCAGATCTTTCTATTTTTTCATTTAATTTAACCTTAATTAGAGCTCTCCCGCTTATAGTATTTGAACAGGTCTTATTCCAAGAGAATTCAGATTCTTAAGTTGCCAATCTCAGTCTATATATAAGCCTTTATAGTCTTTAAATAAATTGAATTGGACTCTGTTATGCCCCCAGAAAGTTTGAGATTCTCGACGTGCCAATTTCAATGTTTATATACTAGCCTTTATAGTATTCAAATGGGATTAATTTCGGTACTGTAATGTTGCCAGAGGTGCCAATTTCAATGTTCGTATACAAGTCTTTATAGTATTCAAATGGAATCAATTTGGGCACTGTCATGGTTCCAGAGGTTCCAAACTGTCGATATGCAGATTTCTGTTTATATACAAGTCTTTATTGTACCAAGAAAAGTACAGTGCTCTTACAGCCCATGGTGAAAGAGATGTGTGATTGTGAAACATAAATGTCACAACAGCCGATGCCACATCTTATCTTAGAGCTTTTAAGCACTGAGCTGACTACACCCGTGTTTGTTTTGATTCATCTCGGTGTTTAATAGATCTGTTGTTAAAACGAATCTATGCTAATAATCTCTAAATGGAATTGATCTAAACTCTGTTATATCCTGGGAAGTTTGAGATTCTCCAAGTGCCAATTTCAATCTCTATATACAATCTATATAGTATTGAAATTGAATTGTCATGGGCACTCTCATGATCGAGGGGTTTCAGATTCTGGAGGTGCCAATCTCAATGTCTGTATACAAGTCTTTATAGTCTTTAAACATAATTAATTTGGACTCTGTTCAGCCCTAAGAAGTTTATGATTTTTGAGGGTCCAATATTTTAATCTCTATATGTTCACATAGATCCATTTAAAAAATTTAACCCCAGATCTATGAAGCACTGAGAGTGATCAGAAAAATTCAGGTGCAAATCAGTAGCCCCTGAAAAGATCCAGGGTTAAGACGGATATATGTTAGCATTTTTTTTTAACTTTATAGTAATTAATAAATTATGTTTAAGGTCGACTCTTTTTTTCTAATTTATTAGTGTTACACGTGACACATCTCTTCCACCTCGAGCTGTATGAGCATCTCACTTCTCTCGGTACAACCAGTCTTTATAATATTTAAATGAAATTGATTTGGGCTCTTCTAATATGCCCAAAGAGATTTCAAAATTCTCAAGGTGCCAATCTCATCATCTATTTCAAAATTCTCAAGGTGCCAATCTCATCATCTAGATATAAAGTCTTAAGTCTTTAATCACAATTGATTTGTAGTCTGTTAAACCCCAAGAAGTTTCAGATTCTTAAGATGCCAGTCTCTCAATATCTATGTTAAAGTCTTTGTAATATTTAAATGAAATTGATTTTGGGCTCTGATATGGACAGATATTTCAAAATTCTCAAGGTGGCATTCTCAATGTCTGTACAAGTCTTTCGAATTTCAGCTTCCATCACAATTGATTTGGATTCTGTAAAGCCCCAAGACGTTTCAGATTCTTGAGCTGCCAATTTCTCAGTGTCTATTTTTAAGTCTTTTGTCTTCAGTTACAATTGATTTGGACTCTGTAAAGCCGCAAGAAGTTTCAGATTTTCGAGGTGCCAATCTCTCAATGTCTATATACAAGTCTTTTGTCTTCAATCACAATTGATTTGGACTACTGTTACGCCCAAGAAGTTTCAGATTCTTGAGGTGCKAATCTCTCAATGTTTATACTGTTACGCCCAAGAAGTTTCAGATTCTTGAGGTGCCAATCTCTCAATGTTTATACTATAAGTCTTTATAGTATTTAAACTAGCACAGATCTATGTTAACCCTGGATATGTTAAATGTGAAGGGGATCAAATAATTTGATGTGAAAATATAAAGATATGGGGTTGTGATGAATCTATGTTTGAGTTTATAGTTTCCCTTTTTACGTATGTAAGAGCATGTTTATATATAGAGAGAAACTGATATGTCTATAATTTTTTTTGGATGAGGCATGATGATTCTTTCTGTACGGGGATTTATTGGGTGTTTTATGAATGCAGAGAATTAGCCATATGATGTGCCAAGCAGCACGTTTGAACCAGGCATTTTCTGCCATGCGAGGAGGAGGAGGAGTTCCTGTTGTGAGAGCTCAGATATCCTTTGGGGGAGGCTGCTATTATGATGGAGTCTGATCTCATCTCATCACCCCCTCACCCTCAGGAAGTTGTAGTTAGTCTACTGCTAGATATGATCATCTTTTCTTGCTTGTAAATAATTGCATTAACATATATGATTATCTTTCCTTGTTTGTAAAGAGCTGCATCAACAGGAAGGCTAGTTACCTAATGAAAAGTTTAGATGGATATTTAGGTTTAGGTGCAATGCATTTAATCGAGGCTCAGGGAGCCTGATAGCTAAGTCTGCCGTGTATTCTTATTCTTATTATTATATTGCATTTATTCTGGTTCAGTGCTTGAATCTTTGTAATCTATCCATTAATTAATGAGTATATAAGATTACTATCTATCCAAATAAAGCAGTTGCTGCCAATCTGATAAAAAAAAATATTTTTTCTGGCCTATCGCCATAGAGAATATATTCACTGATTAGCTAATTTGGGAATATCTTTTGTTGCAGCATAAGATATAGGGATTTCTTTTTGTAAGTTTGTAATAATTTTTTCCATGAGTCATGTCCACAGTGCTCCAAATTCCAATAAATGATTGACTTTTGGTGTCTAGTAAGGCAACCTGAGGCAATCTCAGAAGAGATTAGCACAACGGGACCCACCACTTAACCACCGAAATTTCTAATGGGGATAAAATGTTTGCATAAGAAAGAAGAAAAAGACTGTCTGTAAAGAAAGGTGTATTATAAAAATGGAAAAAGTGTAAAAGAGCTTTGGAATATGTCAAAAAACTATAGTATTTTGCTCGACTTAAGTGAGATAAAAAAAAATAAAGAACCCCTTCCTAATCATCTTTGTAAACTATTTCTTCGAATTGTAATAGAAGTGTATCTGATTCTAATAAAAACACTAATCTTTCTTAAAATAAAAATAAAACTCTCACCTAATCACCTTTGTAAATTATTTGATTATTCGTCCAGTTGTAATAAAAGTGATCTGTAAATGCGGGACTATAACCTTCATGTCTCATCAACACGGATCCTTTGTGGAAATGAAATCGGGTCTTTGTTCTCAGTGTCATGTAGAGATCTTTATCTTCAAAATGGACTTCAAGGTTTATGTTCTCTGTAACTTGCACACAAACAATTAACCAACAATGAAACTACAATCAGGGCTTTGAGTTCAAGTTCCTCTGATGTTAATCACCAGGCAGGCATACACGAAATGACTATGTTTCTTGGCTGCAAGGCTTGTGCAAACAATTAACCGACAATGAAATTACAATCAGGGCTTTGAGTTCATGTTCCTCTGATGTTAATCACCAGGCAGGCATACGCAAAATGGCTATGTTTCTTGGCTGCAAGGCTTGGTTTTGCTTGCTGTCTTTGTAGTGCTAAGGCTATTACTAATACGTTTTCTGTGCTTGAATGGCTATAGCCAATGTCTGTTGGTGATGCAAACTAACAACTCTGTATTGCTTGAGTGGCTATAGGCAGTGTCTGTTGGTGATGTCAACTAACTACTCTGTATTGAATGAGCTCAATTCAACTTCAATCAGAATGTCGTCAACCACTGTCTTTGATGGTCTCTTGGCTGGAACACAAGGCAATGGGAATATGCCCTTGCTCTGTAGGGTTATTATTCTCTTGAGCCGACTTGTTTTCTAGGGTTATTATCCAATGTTTTAGGGTTTCTCTTGCTTCTCGGAATATTCTAGTCTCGTCAAAGGTTAAACACAGAGGTTAATACCTCCCGCAGCTACCATAATTATCAACAATATCTTCCTCTCCTTGCATAACCTTCACAAGCTGCTCTTCCATGGAGGTTTATACAGCGATTGGTATCCTTGCAACTCAAACTGGTGGCTCTCTCTATAAGCCGACTTTCCTGTTCCAGGGAACGACGAAATTTCCACTGCAAAAACTTCCACATGATCTCTTTCACAATCCCACAGGAACCGAGATCAGAAATGTTCTCTGATACCACAGTTAAACCATCAAGAAAATATTGAGCACATCAAGAAAATATAGAGAACATAAAAGCTGATGGAAAAGACTCACTCTATATTTTCCATATATCAATATGTACACAATAATGTATATATAGTACACATTGCACAACTGACCTCTAATGGTATGACCGTTAGGGTAAGATAACGAACTGAGATTAGAGTATATTTTTCATATATCAATATGTACACAATAATGTATATATAGTACACATTGCACAACTAACCTCTAACAATATGACCGTTAGGGTAAGATAACAAACTGAAATTAGAGTTTTCAACACTTTCAAGACATCAAATATCAATGGCAACAATGTGTTTCATTGGTGTTGTGAAATGTCATCTCGCTGTAATGTTTGCATTGTTAGTAGTTTTGTGCAACCACTCTTTTATGTAAAAGAGGTTGTGTCTTTCGCTTTGCGTTTTTCTCTTTACATTGCATGTCATTTTAATGGTAGTTTTGTTTGCATTAAAAATTACATCTATAATCGATTAGAGTATTTCTTATCCTAAGCCCCTCACGTAGCACTTAAGTGCATGCAATTATAAATAATTTCATTCAACGATTATCGACAATGAAGAATGTTATTTGTTAGATTCATATTTGGTGTAAATCATACAAATACATTAAAAATGAACAATGTGGTTCATTAGAATTTGGGAGTTTACTTATGTTGAAGATTTAGGAAAGTCTATATTTGCGAGGTGCTTTCAATCTATTTTGTTGTTGTATGATCCACCATAACTGCAAATCCAAAAAGTGTATGAATGCACTCAAGTAGAGATTTGACGTTTCAATGTTGCATTTACATGGTAAGTTGATACCCTAAAATCAATGTTTAGCTATGTAATGACCTTGCCACAACTTGAGTTGTAAAGTTGAAATAACACAAAAAAATTGATGTTGTATTATACAAAATTGACATACATTGTTCACAGTGATACACATATGGCCATTCCAGTGGCAGAATTGAGACTTAGGTTTTTGCCATCTAAGCTTTTTCAATTATGGGAACCAGAAAACTATTTTACCAAATTCCATAGCAACATGAATATGCTAAACTTCCAACAAACTTGACAATCTATAAAATAGAAGACATGACACTGTATGTTGTGTACCTAACCACAACATATTTAGTATGACTTCATGTACTTAAGTTTTTTTTTTGTGTATTTGCACATGATTTTATCATAAGATGTTTTTCAAGAGGAGAACAACAAAACACATTATGTACATGAGTGTATTTTTTTTTTTTTATATTTGCTTATGATTTTGTCATGATATATTTTTAAAAACTACTTCACGTGATAAGTGTTGAATTTTCAACATTATGTACATGAGTTGTTTTTGTGTATATTTGCTAATGATTTTGTCATGATGTTATATTTATAAAAACTATTTCATGTGATAAGTGTTGAATTTTCAATGAGCTATGACTCATGCATTTACTTTAAATTTTCTGTTTAACTTTTATTGAACCATAAGTACTGCAGCAAACCAAGATTGCAAGAAGAATAACCATCCACAAGAACACAATAAGTATTCTGTGAAACCCTTCTCAACAAGGGAAGAAAACCTAGCCAATCCTTTGCTATATTCTCAAGAGAAAGACCTCTCACACCATCACCAAACCTAACACACAAGAGGGTGTTGTAATTCTCATTATTTCATAGCACAACTTCTGAAATCATGAGACGACACAATGTTAAGTGTGTTTTCTCAATGGAGATTCAACTTTATTTATACAAGACTTATCACATCAAATGATGTGTCTATTGGCACAATAGGGCCGACCTCAATAACTCAAAAATATAATTAATAATTACCATATTAATTATCTTTTACTTTATGGTGGGGCTGACTTGTACGCTTTACATCACAAATAGGGTTACATGTAAATCTGACTCTTGGACAATATAGCAAGGAATCTCATACACCCACTAGTGCTCAGCCACAGGCATATCCAACTCAACATGTTTCTTTCTCATTACGTCTCACAGGAGAATCACACTCACTAGTGCTTAGCCATTAGGATCGCGTTCACCTGTGCTCAGCGACAGGCACGTCCAACTTAGCAGATCACTTTCTCACTGTGTCTCATAGGAGAATCATCTGGAGTATCACATCATCTCAACTCTCTGCACATAGGAGACTAGTACATCGGTTCATCTCTGTCTCAGAGAGAACAACACATCCAACTCATGTGCTTCCTCACCTCACAGGGGCACATAACATTCTATCTCTATCTCAGAGAGGAACTACACACCCAACGCATGGGCTTCCTCACCCCATAGGGGCACACAACATTCCATCTTCGTCTTAGAGAGGAACCACACATCCAACTCATGGGCTTCCTCACCCCACACAGGGGCACATCGTTCCATCTCTGTCTCAGTGAGGAACCACACACCCATCTCATGGGCACATCCAACTCATGGGCTCTCTCTCAGGTCGACTCACTCAGTCTGTGTCATGGAGGATGTCTCACGTAGCTGTAATCATCAACACTCTCTCTCAGCTAGGGAGGCATTCTCCACCAGGCCAAGTCTCTCACGAAAGTACTCGAGCTTCGTCTTGGCAATAATCATCAACACTCCCTCTCAGCTAGGGAGGTAATCTTCACTAAGCCAAGTCTCTCATGGAAGTACTCAAACTTTGTCTTGGCAAGCTGTTTGGTGAAGATATCTGCAATCTGCTCATGTGTAGGAGAGTACTGCATGTGTATTGCTTTCCTCTGCACCATTTCTCTCATATAATGATATTTTATCTCAATGTGTTTCAATCTATCATGAAACATAGGGTTCTCAGAGAGCTTCACACAACTATGGTTATCACAATGAATAATATGATCCATCACATGATCAAATAAGTCTGTCAGAAGTTTGCGAAGCCACACCGCTTCGCGGACTGCTACACTCAATGCTATATACTCTATTTTTGTGGTACTCAAGGCCACAGAGTCTTTGTTTCCTGCTGCACCAAGAAACCATGGTAAACCCCAACAACTGGATGTGTTCTTCCGATCCACTGCGTTCCCTGCCCAATCGACATATACTTGCAAACTCAAGTCTACATTGGAGGCATATCTCAGGCCATATCCAACTGTGCCTCGTAGATATCTCAATACATGTTTCACTGCTATTCAGTGAGTTTGTCTCGACTGGCCCATGAATTGACTAAGTACATTCACTGCATAGCATATATCGGGTCTAGTGTTAACCAAATACATCAGTGATCCAATCAGTGGTGGATCAATCTCGTCTGAATCATCATCATTCATTTTCTTCAAATCCATCACCATCGGTGTAGGCATGGATTTGCATTTTGTCATACTAAACTTGTTTAATATCCCCACTGTATATTTTCCTTGACTCAGGAAAATCTCATAAGTTTTCTGCCATACTTCTTGTCCCACGAAGTAGTCTATCATACCCAGATCCTTCATCTCGAAATCAGAAGTCAAAGCTTGCTTGTATACAACAACAAGGCTTCCTGAATAAGTCACCAAAATCAGACTCTCATCACCAATAAAATAATAATATAGGTTTGGATCAACAACACTTTTGCTGAAGCCCAAACTCATTAAGAATCCATTCATCTTCTCGTACCAAGCACGAGGTGTCTGCTTTAGTCCATACAAGGCTTTCTTCAACCTGTACACACGAGATTTATTGTTGTATATCACGAATCCTTTTGGTTGTTCAACGTAAACTTCTTCCTCAATCTCACCATTGAGAAAGGTTGTCTTTACATCCATTTGATGTAGTTTCCAACTCATGGATGATAGTACGGATGGAAGTGTATTGAGCTACTGGATCAAATGTCTCATCATAGTCAACTTCCTCTGTTTGTGGGAATATTTTGGCTACAAATCTTGCTTTATATTTCTCAACACTTCCATCAGTTGCATGTCCCTCTTCCCCTTGCAGAGTTTTTCGAGCTTAGACATGCCTTTTATGCCCTACTATAATATCTTTAGGATATCAACTGGAGTAGCTAGATCAATTGAAATAATGGTTGTCTCCCTCTGAACTACTGAAGGGGAGAAGGTAATGTCTCTTCCTTCTTCTCACTTAGTTTGACTCCCTTTGAGTTAAGTCATTCCTTCTGAAGTCTTGAAGGATAAACATCTTCCTTTGTTGTTAACCTGCTTGGAGCAAGAAAACAAACTAAAGGAAACAAGACAAAAATATATCCTAGAGGAGATTCATGAGTACATCTCTAGAATCAAAACAATTTAAGGATTGTCGTCACAACTACAATACGTACTTGTAATGTAGCAACCTTAGAAATGTAGGTTAGAGGCATGCTAATTAAAACAATCAAACCTGGAGTCTTCACTTCCAGCGTGTTGTTCTTTTGAATGCACTGAGATCCCTCTAGATCCATGATTGCACCAAGGGTTCCTTCCTTCTGCAAGTGCCCTTATGACAATGATGCAAATAATATATATACAAGTGCATACCTGAGAGTGTACACCAATGGAGATTCTGCTTGTTTGTCAATGTCATGATGAACAATGACATTCCTCGCTTGTTTGCCATAGACTATAAGGCGCATTATGTTGTTGTAGCTTCTTGTGGCCACCTGCCACTTCTATATTCTATAACCAGACTTGTTTTCCTTGTAGCCACCTGTACCATACAAGTCTCTAACGAAGTCCGCATCAACCTTTACTGTTGTAACTAATATGAGAGTATCACATATTAGCAATTCTTCCCTTCTGTTGGTGATCCAACTTGCTATCACTGTTTTATCTTATCAAGGTCATGTCCATTGTTGACATTCAACAAATTCCAAACACACTGTTGTAGCTATCCTTGTAGCTCCTGCTGCTACTCAAAATTGTTACAACTTGACTTCAAATCTGTAATTAAGGGTTTCATGAATTCATAGATGACACAAGTAGAAATGATGAAATTTCTTTGTTTCCTTTAAACTGTAAACAATCTCTTCTTATAGTAGATTGCAAGGTCGGTCAATATTGATTTTCATTATGACCATTATGCTTGGCAACATGTCGACCATTCTTGTCCTTAACTTATAAGTACCAACCAATACAAATTTCCAAAATAGAGTTTTGTTAATGACTCACAATCTGGTCTGTAATCTGATGACATGATCGAATTATATATATGTTAAGAGAGGAAGAATACCAATCAATATTCTTAGCGATCTGTGGTGCTTGGAGTAGTCAACATTTTCCCTTAAGAGATTTGTTGTTAGAATTACATGTCATGTTGACTCGAGAAAGGAATTTGACAGTTGGGGGCTTGTTTAGATAGTCCTTGTCAAAGACCTGATACAACCTACTGCAAGATTCCATAGATTGTCCTCAAGTCTACTCCACACATTGTTGTACAAGGTGGTTTTAACAACCCTCTTCTCTGTCTGTTACATACTTGTAATAACACTCAAATAGCCCTCAAAACCGCCCCTAAAAAATATGTTGTACTAGAAGTTACAGCCATAATGGAAGCCCTTTATATTGTTGCTGGGGTGGTTGTAACAACCCCCAACACTACCCAGAATTTCCTAGAAATTTCCAGCAGACTTCGGCCTCCTTAGGACTGCCTCAGAGACCTCCAAAAATGCCCATCCACAGTCCACTATTAGTAGGTATAGCCTCTTATACTCAACAATTTCTTTTTCTAGGCCTCTCGCAGCCTTATCTCCCTAGAGCGAACCTCCTGTAGGTTGTGGCGGGCCTCTACTAGGTTGGTTGATCTTTTAATAGGCATGTGGCAGCCTTTTAAGCACTGGTAGCAGCTCTCTACATAGGTCAAGTCTCCTCTAGCCCTGTGACTACTCTCCCTTTCACAGTACCTGTCCAAAAACAAAGAAAAAACAACGAGTTGGAGGCTTCACCTAGTCCCTCTTCATGGTTGGACTGAGGTCACCAAATAGTTGAAATGGGATCACCAAAACTCCATAGAAAATTGAGGAGGGGTCCGACCTTCTCTTCCTTATATCAGTGATAATAATTTAGCATTCTTTCTTCAATTGTGAAACAATGTTCTTCGGGACCTGCTATAATTCCATGTTGAATTTTCAATGAGTTATGGCTCATGCATTTACTTTAAATTTTCTGTTTAAATTTTACCGAACCATAACTATTGCAACAAACCAATATTTTAAGAAGAATAACCATGCACAAGAACACAAGAAGTATCCCGAAAAACCCTTCTCAACAAGGGAAGAAAACCTAGCCAATACTTTGCTATATTCTCAAGAGAAAGACCTCCCACACCATCACCAAACCTAGCACACAAGAGGGTGTTGTAATTCTCATAATTTTAGAGCACAACTTCTGAAATCATGAGATGGCACAATGTTAAGTGTGTTTCCTCAATGGGGATTCACCTTTATTTATACAAGGCTTATCACATTAAATGATGTGTCTATTGACACAATAGGGCCGACCTTAATAACTCAAAAATATAATTAATAATTACCATATTAATTATCTTTTACTTTATGGTGGGTCCGACCTGTATCCTTTACATCACAAATAGGGTTACAGGTATGTCTGAGTCTTGGAAAATATAGCAAGGGATCTCATACACCCACTAGTGCTCAACCACTAGGGGCACATCCATTTGTGCTCAGCCACATGGATGTCCACATTTCTATCTCATTGCGTCTCATAGGAGAATCACACTCACTAGTGCTCAACCACTAGGATCACGTTCACCTATGCTCAGCCACAGACATCTCCAACTCAGTAGATCGCTTTCTCATTGTGCTTCACAGGAGAATCACACTCACTAGTGCTCAACCACTAAGATCACATTCACCTGTGCTCAACCACAGACACGTCCAACTCAACAAATCGCTTTCTCACTGCGTTTCACAGGAGAATCATATGGAGTATCACATCATCTCAACTCTCTGCATAGAGGAGACCAGTTCATCGTTTCATCTTCGTCTCAGAGAGAATGACACACCCAACGCACGGGCTTCCTCACCCAACAAGGGCACACAACATTCCATCTTCATCTTCGAAAGGAACTACACAACTAGCTCATGGGCTTCCTCACCCCACAGGGGCACACAACATTCCATCTTCATCTCAGAGAGGAACCACACACCCAGCTCATGGGATTCCTCACCCCACACAGGGGCACAACATTCCATCTCCGTCTCAGAGAGGAACCACACACCCATCTCATGGGCACACCCAACTCATGGGCTCTCTCTCAGGTCGACTCACACAGTCTATGTCATGGAGGATGTCTCACACAACTGTAATAATCAACAATAAGGGCCCAATGAATCTTCTAGTGACTAATGTACTAAGTTAGGGTTTTTAGCTCTTTGTTTTTATAAGACAGGGTTTTCTCCCTCCCTTATGTATCTCATATTATTTTTTCAATACAAACAACTAGTGTTTGATGTTTATTAGAAATGCATTTCTTCATTATTTGGGATTTGCATATGCAATCCACCCCTTGGGAGTGTAGGTAGCCCATTGTTCCTTCCTTATTTTCTATTACTATTGCTATATTTTTATTTTTGTGGTAGTGGTGGGCCCATTTAGTTACAAGTCATTGCATTGTAACAAAAGAAAGTCCACAAAACATTTATGGTCACCCCTCCTTGTCTACTTGGGAGGTTTAGCCATTCTATGTGCAACCATTGTTAGTGACTAGCCCATTGGGAGTGTAGGTAGTCCATTTTTCCTTCCTTATTTTCTATTACTATTGCTATATTTTTATTTTTGTGGCAGTGGTGGGCCCATTTGGTTACAAGTCATTGCATTGTAACAAAAGAAAGTCCACAAAACATTTATGGTCATCCCTCCTTGTCTACTTGGGAGGTTTAGCCATTCTATGTGCAACCATTGTCAGTGACTAATGAGCAAGAGGGGTTGTCAAGTGTGTAACTTGTGGAAAGGGTCAAGTTCTATCGTAGTTGCTTATTTTCTATTACTATTGTTATATTTTTATTTTTTTGGCAGTGGTGGACCCATTTAGTTACAAGTCATTGTGTTGTAACAAAATAAAGTCCAAAAAACATTTATGGTCGGTCCTCCTTCTCTACTTGGGAGGTTTAGCTATTCTATGTGCAACCATTGTCAGTGACTAACAAGCAAGGGGGGTTTCCAAATGTGTAACTTGTGGAAAGGGTCAATTTCTATCGTTTGGAGTTGCAATGATTGTTCCTTGTTAAAGTAAATATTAGATTATAATGGTCAATTAAATATTAGACATGGGCATTAATAAAGTCCCTTTGAATTTAGATTATTTTATGCTTTAATGATTTATTTCACTTGAGTGTGTTTCTTGGTCTATCCCACATTCATATCCTCCTTCTCTGCTTGGTAGGTTTTTCCATTCTATACACAACCATTGTCATCACTAATGAGCAAGGGGCCCTACCAAGTGTGTAACTTGTGGAAAGGGTCAACCACTATTGTAGTTGGAATTGCAGTGGTTGGATCTTGTTAATGTAAATACCATATTATAATGGTCAACTAGATACTAGACATAGCATTAATAAAGTGACTTTGGCTTTACATTATTTTATGTTTTGTTTCAATTTAGTGTGTTTCTTGGTCTATCCCACATTCATAAAGTGGATTGAAGTGGATTGACTCAACTAGCATGTAACTCTTTATATGAATGTTGTCGCTTTCTCATTATGAATGCAATCTTGGTTTCCTTTATGTGTTCGTGTTATTGTTATATGGTATCAGATCTCAACGTTCTTGAAGTTGTACCAGGAGTCTTGGGCCTTTAACAAACAAGGTTTCCACTCTTGTGACTTCAACAATTTGGACACCACAAAATATGTGAGTGTACAGACCTAGGGACCACTACTAGAAAAACAAATTAAGGGATCACTAGCATGTCACATCAAAGAACTAACATGGTTTTAGATCATTACAATCTGGGATTGATTGATTTTCAATTTTAAAAATTAGGTTTGAAAAAGTCTCGGTTTTAAAGACAAAAAAAGGGATTTTTTTAAAATCATATGGATTGTACGGAAAATACATACATCTATCACTTGACTATACAACCATACTAATTCATAATTTTAGTTTCTGATCAAGAAATTTTCACTATACAACCCTATATGACCTATTTTTTAAGTGAAATTTCTATCTTTTTACAATTCAGAGGATTTTAGAGCGAATTGAATATGTTTTTTCCTTTATTGCTGTCCAAATTTGTAGATCTCGAAGAATTGGTTGGATTTTATATTTTTCAGTAGATCCAAGGAGAAACTAATTGTTTTGGTGCTAGCTATTCATAAATTTAATTGTTTTGGAGCTATTTGTGAGAAGACTTGTGTGTTTTTCAGTTGCTTGAGAGCAGATCTGTGGCTTATTGGATTGTTTTTTGAGTAAATTTGTCATTATCTGCGTGATTTTTGGGGGTTGTTTTTGGGCACATTTATCATAAATTTTTTGGTTTTCAGTGATACATGGTTGCTATAGGAGTTTAAAGCCAGTGTCTAGGTGTTCTTACTCTAGGATTGTAGATTAAGGGAGGGAACTTGATCATATATTTTTAACATTTTACTCCATTTCAATGTATTTTTTTGCATGTTTGATATGTATTTGTGACCTATTTACCCAACATCATGTTGGAAAGTAAATAGAGGTTCTCTGGCAAGAACTACAATACGTGGAAGCAACACATGTTGTCCATATTTGAGTGTAGGTGCTTGGTTTCCATCGTCAAAGGTAATGATACCCAACTACAAGTTATGAGTATGGACAAGCACACGTTTGATGAGTACGACATAGAAGTAGTGATGTTGCCTGAGGTCCACACAAGGAAGACTTCAGTGGAGATTTAGAAGCATTTGAAAGAGTTGCATGAAATTTCAGACAAGAGAAGAACCTTTTCCCTTAATAATATGTTGTTTTCAATCAAAATGAATGAAAGTTCATCATTACATGATCACTTATTCAAGATCAAGGATATCAGAGAACAATTGTTCGCCATTGGTTGAAATATGGAAAAAGAGGACATTGTGGTAATCACATTGAAAATATTACTACGTGCTTAGTAGCACTTTATTGAGACCTTGAACATCACCACTATGAATGTTGACCTAAAATTTGATGAACTATGCAATATTCTCTTACAACAGAACAAATGGAATAAATGAAGTAATGAGACACATGGTTTAGAATAGGATTTTGCAATGAATGTCAAGGAAACAACAAATTGGCAAAGAAGAAATGTCAAGGCAATGGTGAAGATGTACTCAAGAATCAAAATAACATCACATGCCACCAATGTGGCAAGGTGGGCCATATGAAGAAACACTATATAAATAGGTTGGTTGATCAGAAAACCAACTAGGGAGAGCATGAGTAGAAGGCTCTTGTTGTAGAGCATACAAAGGATGATGAATCAACCTTCTATGCATTCATGACCAAGAATCAAACAAATTAGCTCAAGTCATCCACTAGGTATATCGATTCAAGTGCATCACTACACTTTACCAATGGGTAGGATTGGTTCACATAGTACACTGCTTATTCTTCAAAGGATTAAGTGATCCTCATTAGTGAGGAAGAGTACAAAATAATTTGCAAAGGAAACATGCAAATTCTTTGGAAGAAAATGATGATTTTCTTTAATGTGTAATATGTGCCAGGCATGGACTCAGCTTAATCTACTATTAGTTAGTCAATGAAGTGGATATGGCATGGTCTTCTAACAATGCGACTAGCTTTATTTACAATAGAAATAGATCGTTGATTCGATATTATCCGGTGAGGTTGACGTGAGTCATAGAGAAGGTACCTGCGAGAATTTAGTGAAGATTTTGTTGACCACTAGTCCATCTCATGACTTACATAAAGGTTCTCTTGCTGGCCAATGAAAATGGCATGTCTTGAAACGATTCTACACGATAACCATGAACATTCATTTCCTTGGACAAAGTTGAATCACATTGGATAGGTGCTCAATAGTGCTAGAATATTACATGTAAAATGGGCATTTTCCCAATCAAATACAATAAAGTCAATATTTATAACATAAAAGAAACCAACAATTTGTTAAATACTGTCAATCATTGTTAAACCATCATTTTTAAAATACTATGAAGTTGGTGGAGAGATCGACCCACATTGTCAGGATGAGGATTTTGATATCAACCCATGCCTGGATTCTTACATCGACCCATATGAGGATTCTATCTATGATGTATACCAGGATGAGGATTCTAACTATTGACTCTCAAAGATTGACTAAATTTTGTATACTTTCTAGTACAATTAAGGGAAACACAAGCAACTAGAGAGAGAGAGGACAAAGTGATATATGTCTTCATCTCTAGAATTTTCATTATGAGAAACTTGTACCCAAATATGTGGTTTCTTCAAGAGTATCTTAGGTTTTCAAAAAGAACAATTTTAATCACTCGACTCAGTTCAACATGAGAGATCAAACAAAAGTAGGGAAGAACATGGGTTCACCTATGTAACCCCGCGATGGATGAATTCGATGTGACTCTGTGCATGGGAGGGAGAAAATGATGCCAACACGAATGGGGAAGAAGCAATGATAGATTAATGCACATGGAATTAAGAAGAGGGAAATTTCTACAAATTTGATGCCAAAGTGCATGCTCTTAGAATTAAAGAGATGTGCTCATTTTACCATAAACAATATCATTATTGTCACCCAACCATAGGAATACAACCATCCCCGAGCACCATAACCTTTTCTAGATAGAATGATTCCAGAAGCAACACTAGAACCAACAGATAACCAAGAGAGCTCATCTCTCTCCAAAGATAGCTCACCAAACAGAAAGTATGAAAGCCACATAACAATAACAATACTCAGTTGCAACAATTGTAGTTGCAGTTGCACTTACCAAGAATGCCACCAAGAAAAATCACCAAGAACACCACCAAGAGATACTAGAGGATAGGGCACACATATTAGGCTATATGGCGTTAGAGAGAGAGACCAACAACCATCCCAGAGGATCCACCTTCCATCCTTCCAGCTGGAGCTCCAAACTTATGCCAAACTTGAGTGAGAGAATGTGTGAAGTGTGTGTGTACAAATGAGATAGATCATCTCTTTTTTATAGTGGTTGTTGTCACTTGTCTGGGTCGACTTTTCCTTTTAGAATCTAATACTTTAATATTAATTCATTTACTAAGCCGACTTGTCTTCTAGGGTTTCTACACATTTGTTTAGGGTTTCTCTTGCTTATGGAATATTCTATTCTATCCATAGGTTACACATGGAGGTTAATACCTCCCACAACTACCATAATATTAACAATCCATCCTAGCTAGGGAGGTATTAACATGTAGCATCGTCATAGCCACACGGGCTATCTTATGATCACGTAGATCAATTTATGAGAAACATCACCACTATCAATATTCTCTGATAGAATCAACTGCATCATCTCTCAAGGAAATACTCCATCTGAGTAATCGAGCATGATGATGAATAAGTCACTCACTCAACAAAGTGATACCAGGACCATTATTCTAATATGGACCTACGTCCTAGAAGAATGATTGTCCCAACAGATGTTGAATGTCCTCAATGTCTCCAAGAACCATCCTCTCCACTGCATCATCTCTAATTTGTATGATCATATTGAAGTTGTACTAGCATGATGCTCTGCATCATATATAATATGTACTAGCATGATCATATCTAGAATGATATGGAGTACCATCTACATCATCTCTAAGCCGTACTAGCATGGTGTCAATGCATCATCTCTAAGTTGTACTTGCATGATGTAGATCAATGCCTCTGTATCATCTCACTATCCATCTAGATGGAAATCATCTCCAACACTAGTGGTAGTCTCCATGGCAATCAAAAAAATTCCATCCAATAGAACACAACTGTGTCTATCCATAGTAGTACACAACTATTGTCCAATGATACACAACCAATCCTAGTAGCCCACAACTACTAACTAGTGACGCACAATCACTACCAGTGGAGCACATCCACCACAATAGCATACAACTACTAGCCAGAGACATACAGTCTCCACAACAATCATATCATCTGATATCAACAATGTCATGATATGAAATGAGTCATCTAGGCCACTCTTCCACTCACATATGTGAGATCTAGAAGAGCATCTTCCCTCGGAAAGTTAAACATCAACCATGAGCTATCTGGACTATTATTCTCAAGCATAGAAGAATAATTGTCCCTGATTTATGAACTTGGACCATTCACCTAACTGGGCCATTCTTTCGGCACTAATCACAGTGCAACTTGGAGAGAATGAGTCTTCCCTAGGGAATGACTATCCCTGATTGCTTAACTTGGACCATTCACCTAAATAGGCCATTCTTCCGGCACTAATCACAGTGCAACTTGGAGAGAATGAGTCTGTCCTAGGGAATGATTGTCCCTGATTGTTGAACCTGGACCATTCACCTAACTAAGCCATTCTTCTGACACTAATCACAGTGCAACCTGGAGAGAATGAGTCTGCCCTAGGGAATGGCTATACGGACCATTTTTTTATGGAAATGACTATCCTGCACCAACCTACTATAATAGACCATTCTTTAGAATTGTTCACAATTGTGAACTTCAAAAGAATGACTACCGGAGAGGCAGACCAATTTGCTTGACCAATACTCAGAATGATTGCCAAGAAGAATGATTGTCCTAGACCATTCCCCCACACTGGCCACAAGGGGAATTGATGTCTATGGTACATCAACAATCTATCCGACCATTTTCATTACGAAAATTACTGTCCGATTTGGACCATTTTCTAAACTAGAAAATGATTGTCCGTCATAAATATTGGGCCACTTTCCAGACTAGAAAGTGACTACCCAACCTGGACCATTTTCCAAACTGGAAAATAACTGTCCATATATCAATAACATATCAGTTCTCCCTCCCAACCTGGGAGTAATCACTTCCCTTTCCAATAAGAAATTCATATCCATGAGTCCCATCTTGTCCCTTAAGTACACAAAATTTTCATCATGGACAAAGACTTTACCAAAATATTTTCTATTTGTTCATCTGTGGAGATATACTGGAGAACCACTTCTCCCCTCTGGACTTTATCATGGAGAAAATAATTCTTGATCTCAATGTGCTTCGACCTGTCTTGGAATATCCGGTTCTCTGAAATCTTCACACAACTCTGATTATCTCAATATATCACAGTTGAATCCAACACCTGATAAAAAATTCCAGAAACTGGCTTATGGAGCTACACTTCTTCCGTACAAGAATCACAAGATGCCATATACTTTGCTTCTATAGTGTTGAGTGCAACAAAATTATGTTTCCTTCTAGCCCATGATATCATGGAAAAGCTCAAACTGAAACATATCCAAGAAGTACTTCTTCTGTTATTTGGATCGATAAATCCATGTAGTTGTATATCATAACTCAAACATCCCATGAAGACATTTCAAGGCATGCTTTGCAATTATCCAATTCTCATGTCCGGGTTCCACCTGGAACTGGCTCAACATGTTGACAACAAAGCAAATGTTTGACTTGGTATTCACCAAATACATCAACGAGCCATTCAATTTTGATACAGGGACGAGTCTACTCGATCAAAGTCTCTCAACTTCTTCAGATTTGTCATCATGGGAGTTTTCCATGGATTTGTAATCCATTATCCTAGAATTTTGAAGAACCATTTCAATACACTTCCTTTGTCATAGGAAGTTTTCACCACGCTTTTGTTGTACATGAGAGGCATTGCACCGAGTTGTTTGAATCCATACAAGATCTTCTTCCATCTGCATATATGGGTCTCTTTCTGGTATACCTCAAAACCTTGAGGTTGCTACATATGCTTCTTCTTCAATTACTTTGTTGAGAAGAACAATCTTTACATCCATCTAATGTAAACTCCAACCCATGGATACTGCAAGAGATATAATGGCTCAGGTAGAGGTATATATGGTTACTGGAACACGTTGTCATCATAGTCTTCTACCTCCTTTTGGGAGAACCCTCTAGCCTTGTATCTATCAATGCTTCCATCATCCATTTCTTCTGCTTGCTTGGAAGTCAAAGATACTCAATTGTTCAATACTTGGCTTCTTTTCCGAAGAAAACTTCTTTTGGAGTCATGTTCTTCAATATACGATGAGGACTTATATTTTGAACATATACAACTTCCATAACTACTTTTCCCCATAGAAACATGGATAGATTTCAGTCATTCATCATTGCCTTAACAAATTCTTCAATGGAACAATTCTTTCTTTCTTCCACATCATTTTGAGGGACAATTGGCTCCCTCCTAATCCTGATTGTTTTACAAAGAGGCAACGATCTTCTTGGAGGTGTATTCTCCTCTATTATCGAGCCTCAATATCTTTATCTTCTGCTAAGACATTGGTCCACACACATCTGAGTGAATGATGTCCAAAACTCTGTTTTTATTTCCATGCTTCCATTAGAATTGGTACTTAGTGAGATCACCTGCCTCACCACTTGATGAAGTCATCTACTCCATGTTTTCAAGTTGTCATTGTAGCTCCTTCTCAGAGCTATCACCTATGACCTGCCCGGAACAAGAACAAAAAGAGAAAAAATATTTCCAATAGCATTTTCATAAAAACATATATATGGTAACAAGGATGGTAGTCATCATAGAATTACCAAAGTAACCTGCTCAGGAGAAAACAAGAAATATCTCTCTAGAGGAGACGTTAGTTCATTTTGCAATAAGCATCTATATCCAATATTCACATGCCATCAAGTATTCATTATATCTAGTAGTAATAGAAAATTTCAAAGATTTCTTTCATAATTTGTAATGTAGCAACTATCACCCTTGATATATACAAATTAGAAGCTTAACACTTTAATCAAACCTAAAACCTGAAGCCTCAACTATTATGGAGGGTGCACTTGTTCCTCTGAATGTACTGAATCCAAGATTAAAACTTGGACAAGGTCTCTAGTACTTTCCTTGCAAACACACTCATGTTTTTCTATATGATATAACTTGGATAACATATACAAGTGCATACCTTTGAAGTCTTGTAGCATCGTCCAATGTGTCTTCCAATTTGAAACTAGATACCATCTTGACAGGAAAATATTAGAAATTGAATCAGAAGATTCAATGATTAGAACAAGCTAAAAACTCTAAAATTCAAACTTTGACCACAAAATCATTTTGACCAGAAGTTAACCTTTGACTTTGACTTTGACCAAAAATTCAAACCTGACATTTTTGCTAGTTGATGGTACCAAGAGGTGCGCTAGGATAGGGAACTCTAGGATGTCAAAGAATTAGGTCAAACACTTCATTAGAAGTGCTCGAACACAAGGGTTAGGGTTTGTTGCAACTGCATAATAAAAAAACCTAGCTGCAGTTGTAACTGGTGCCACAACGAGCTTAACAAAGAATTGTTGCACTACCTTCCATTGGTTAGACCATCTTGAAGGTGGTGTGGGCCCATAACCTATTATAATTAAATATATGTGCTCTTTTACCATCAACAATATCATTATTGTCACCCAACCATAGGCATGCAACCACCCCCGAGCACCATAATGTTTTCTAGATAGAATGATTCTAGAAGCAACACCAGAACCAACATATAACCAAGAGAGATCATCTTTCTCCAAAGATATCTCACCAAACAAAAAGTATCAAAGCCACATAACAAGAACAATACTCAGTTGCAACAGCTGCTGTTGCAATTGCACTTACCAAGAATATCACCAAGAACCATCACCAAGAACACCAACAAGAGATACTAGAGGATAGGGTGCACATATTAGGCTATATGGCGCTAGAGAGAGAGAGACCAAAAACCATCCTAGAAGATCCACCTTCCATCCTTCTAGATGAAACTCCAAAATTGCGCCAAACTTGATTGAGAGAGTCTGTGAAGTGTGTGTGTACAAATGAGCCAGATCATCTCTTATTTATAATGGTTCTTGTCACTTGTCTGGGCTGACTTGTCTTTTTAGAATCTAATACTTTAATATTAATTCTTTTACTGAGCCGACTTGTCTTCTAGGGTTTTTACACATTTGTTTAGGGTTTCTCTTGCTTCTGGAATATTCTATTCTAGCCAAAGGTTACACATAGAGGTTAATACCTCCCACAACTACCATAATATCAACGCACGCATAGGACATACTTGCAGGTAGAGGAATTATTTCTGCATGATAATTGAAAATTCCCAAGGAATAAATAAGACATAAGCATTTATGCACAAGGAAGACTCAACTATGGAGAACTACCATAGCATAATTCAAGCTATAAGAACTATAGGTGGTCTGATACCACGGTTACAATGCAGACAAATGGAAATGAACGTGGAATATTTTTTTTATTAATGTGATACACATATAAATACATGATCTATGACATTTAGACTCATGATGACAGTTCCTATCACTTGTGACATTTCATATTCCTTCTCAAGTGAATAACCACAACCCTAACGTATTAGGTTTCCAATAGTGAATAGTTCAAAGTGAAAAACAAAAGTAATTATTAAACACTTGAGACTTGTAATGAAGTATTACTTATGTGTAAAAATGATCCATATTTTATGAGAAGAACAAAATGAATACAAATTTATATTATTAACACAAAGATACAATGAAAAATAATAGAGATACAATAAAACTTGGCTTCTATTCAATAAAGAAATATGTTGAAACGGTAAAATGCAGACTAAAACAAGCTTGCTAGAATGGTGGTGGCTTATCTCTAAGAAGAGATGTGATGGTTGCACTATTTCACAATAAGATGATTACAATGTGGCTCCAAAGACATTTTTACATCAAACATGAATTAAAAAACCCTATACATCCAAAAACCTAACCCTAGGAGATGAAGCGCCAAAAGTCACGTGGGCCTTGTTGGGGTAAGTTGGTACATCAACTTCTCGGGTTCACAACTTTTTCATACGATCTTTTTTATAGGCGCACGATAGCCCGTTGGAAAGGTCTATCCGATGACTACACATTATTCCATCATACTTGAACTTCATTTACAATGTGACTTTGGTGGGACCAAAAAACACTATTTAGGGCCTTAAAACGACCCCAAAAGTTCAAGACCCAAAAAGCTAGAAAAAAACTGCCAAAATGAAAACTGAAACTGCCAAGATAAAATATGTATGTGAGCCAGTTGGAATAGGTGGGTGGCCACCGATATTCACTTGGATAAATCCTCCCCCCTTAGGAGGCAATGATCTCCATTGCGTTGAGTTCCCCTATCAGATGAGGAAATTTCTGTTGAATTTAGCCTCGAGTGAACCACTTGCCTTGGTGCAAGAGATGCCATGCTTTGAAAAGCCAATAAAGATGGATATTTTGTTGGTGAGTTCCCTTGACCTATGTGTCCACTATCTCATTAGTGGATTCATGTTCCATGTAGTCAGGGTTGAGATTTGTTGGTGTTAATTGTTCTGCGACCTTTGAGGTGTCCAATAATGGTGGAAAGTATGGTCGAAGGAGGTCCACATTAAATATTGGGTGCAAGCCAAGGAAGGAGGGAATTTTGAGCTCAAAAGAATTGTCACCCACAACCTTGGTGATGGTATAAGGTCCATAGTGGAGTGGAAAAAGCTTCCGATGGGGTCCTGTAAGACATTCTTTCTGCAAGGGAAACCAAACTTTATCTCCCACCTGAAGCTTATGTGGCACTCGATGTTGATCATGGCGCTGCTTGTACTTGACATTGGACTTTTGTACAATATCCTGAACCTATTGGAAAATGTGTTGGATCCTCTCAATGAACTGAGTAGCTTTTTTAGCTTTAGTTTGAGCATGGCACACATCTACCTGGGTGACCACAAGGGGTAGTGCAACATCCATGGGACCCAATGGTTCAAATCCCAACACCACTTGAAAGCGGTTGTGGTTGGTTGACCTATGTATGAATATGTTGTAGTTGTGTTGAACATAGGGAAGACTCTCATCCAATGTTTATGGATGCTTGGAATTGTACATAAGAAAGATATGCACAATCATCCAGTTGATGACCTCGGTTTGGCCATCCGTCTGGCGGTGGAAGGAAGTGGATTTGGTGAGATTGGTGTCTAGTAGAGACCATAGGCTCAACTAGAATGTGTTGAGGAACCGACTGTCCCGATCTGAGATGATGGTTTGTGATATCCCAAAATGTACCCACACTCATTCGAAGAAGATCTTGGCAGTGGCCTCTGTTGTGATGCTCTTCTTGTAGGCGACCAGAATTTCCATTTTAGAAAAATGATCAACCGCCACAAAAACATAATCATTTCCCCTCTTGGTGGACGAAAGTCCCGAGGTGTATTCCATCGAGATGGATTCCCAGGGATTTTTAGAAGTAGGAAGATGGGTGTACATGCCTTGTTTCATAATGGTCGGTTTGACAATGGCACAGGAAGTGCAGTATCTGATATACTTGTTGACATCACGTCGAAGTTTCAGCCAATAGAAATGTTGTTGCAACACTGCCACTTTCTTTTCTACATTGAAGTGTCCTGCCACCTGACTGTAGTGGGATTCCCAAATCAGCTTCAATCAATCGCTTGATGGAACACAGATATGGCCCAGATGGCACAACAACTTGTCCCGAAGATGGAAATCAGTGACATATGTGTTTCCACCCAACATCTGGTAGGTGGTGGAGAAGTCATGATCTCTCTCATAGAGTTGGTTCCATCTGGAGGTCTTGTGGCTGCACAATTTTAACATCATGGTGAGTGCTGCAAATAGAGGGAAGCTGAGGAAATCAAAAACATGGTTGGTGCTTCCTGTCTTATAGTTGATGTTGAGATGGAATTTTTGCAATTATGTGGACCACTTTTGATAGTGGTGATTCTACAATTTGCCTTGTGTCTGCATGAATTGCAACAACTTATGATCGGTGTGGATGGTTGTCTCCTTCCATAGAATGTAATTCCTCCACTGGAGATAGGCTTGCACAATGGAGTACATTTCTTTGTCGTAAGTAGGTTACTTATAGATGACATATGATAGTGTCTCACTATGATAGGCCACAAGGTGTCTATGCTAAGTGAGAACTACGCCCACAACATAGTCTGAAGAATCTATCTTGATTTTAAGGGGTTGTTGCAGGTTGGGCAATGAGAGAAATGGGGTTGAGCACAAGAGTTGCTTCAAATAATCGAATTCTTGATGTTGTGACAGGACCCACATGAACTTTTCCTTACCACCACCCCTGATTACTTGGTTGAGGGCCCATGCAAAGAAATTGACAAGGCCTAAAAAACTCTAAAGCTCAGTGAGTGTGGTTGGGGATGGCTAGTCAAGAATGACCTGGATCTTGGCTGGATCCACATGCACCCCATGCTTATCAACAATTTATCCTAGGTACTGGACCCTATCCATGGCAAAGGAGCATTTTTCCAAATTTGCATATAGTTTGTGTTGCCGCAGAGTGTGCATAACATGTTGAATATATTGCAAGTGTTCCTCCCAAATCTTGTTGTAGATGAGGATGTCATCCATATACACCAAAAAAAAAAAATTGGTGAAATGCCACAAGATATCATCCATCATCCTCATGAAAGTTGCTGGGGAATTCGTCAAACCAAAGGGAATGACCAACCATTCAAAAAGACCTTCTTTGAACTGGAAGGAAATTTTCCATACATCTCTCTGCTCTATTGGGACATGATGGTAGCCAGACTTCAGATCAATCTTACTGAAGTATTTCCCCCCCTTGAGTTGGTCAAGGAGATCGTCGATTCGGGGAATTAGGTACTAGTTCCTGATTGTGATTTTATTTAGGGCCCAGTAATCGATGCAGAGTCGCCATGTCCTGTCTTTCTTCTGCACAAGCACGATTGGGCTTCTACATAGTGATGAGTTGGGTTAGACATTCCCATTTTGGAGAAGTTCTTGGATATGAAGCTTGATCTCCTTGTTCTCTAACAGAGAGAGATGATAGATTGGCCCATCAGGTAGTGGTGTGTCAAGGGTTAGATCGATTGAATGCTTGACCTGACAGTGCATAGGTACCCCAGTGGGTGAGGAGGAGATGTCTTTGTATTATTCCATGACCTTATCCACTTGCTTCTGCTACATGGAGAGATCGACTGTGGAGTCCATGGATGTGGCTACAACCTTCTGCTCACTTTGAGAGTGAATCATGAAGAAGAAAAAATTCCTAGTCTGAGAGATGACCCTCCTGCATTGCTTGACAAAGATCAAGGAAATGGAAGTAGGCAAGACTACCTCGGGTATCCTGTACAATTTCCTGTCTAAAGTAATAATAACACTGCAAGGCCTATACTCATATAAAACATGATGTTTCCATAAATAAGGTTGGCCCAAAAGAAAATCACAAACTTCAAGGGGAGCGACATCACAAAATAATTCATCTTTGAAGGGCTTGATTCCATAAGACAGGTGGCATTATTGGCTGACGCGAAGATTGCTTCCTTGGCGGAGCCATCTGATGGTGTATGGTTGGGGGTGCGGTGTTGTCAGTAGGTCCAACCACTTGACGACCTCCACTAATATGAAGTTATTTTGACTACCGCTATCAACGATGAAGTGCAGTGGAGTGACCTTCACCCACATCTGTGAATGAAAGAGACAATCGCCTTCTTCTGGCTTATCAAGTTCACCATGTTGGATCTTAGTGGTAACAACGGTGACAATGGGTTCCACATCAATAATCTGTCTCCCATTTTCTAGTTCTAACTCATATTCGACACCCGCATTTGATCCAAATGCTTTCACCTTAGCCACCAATGACTGCTTTGAGAAGCAATCAACAATGTTATGCTAGGGGATCTTATGGAATTCACACCACTTCTCGGTGTCTTTCTTCGTCTTTCCATTGTCCTTCTTTGTTTTCGGCCTAGAATTATTTTCCTGAGGCTGTTCATCTTTTCTTTTCCCTTTGCTCTGCGGGTTGGGGCTTTCCTTTCCCTGCTTCTATTGTGAGGGGTTCCCAGACCCAAACTATTGCATACTTTTTTTAAGCTTCTGCATGATTTTGATAGCATATCGATAGGTTGTGCTCAAGGATGAGATGTCCAGAAAATCCATTTATGTCTAGATGTATCTATGAATACCGTTGCGGTACTTGAGCACTAGATTTCGCTCAAAATATTTGATACTCAGCTTGGTGCATAAGGTATGGAATATAATTGTGAACTTTGGCACTTTTTGGTCCCTTTGCTTCCTTAGTGTCGTCCATCTTGTATACAAGTCGTCATAACTTCCAATAGGGTAGTATTGTTCCTTAATAGCATCCCTACAGGACTCCTAGATGAGTGTGACTATAAATAATGAGGGTTCCTCTGTTGCCTTTTTCTCATAGAAAGTATCCCACCAATCTTTGACATGGGGGACGAGTTTGAGGAGAAAAAATGTAATCGTTTCTCTATTGGAAAAGTTATGGACAAAAAAATACCCTTCTAGCAGATTCAACCATTTGTTTACAAAAT
>ML783214.1:180732-194230 GCA_009831015.1 Picea engelmannii | reverse complement strand
GGAGAGGAGAGAATATATTAAATTTTAATCCCTTTTGAGTGACTAAAAATCAACAGGATTAGAAGTTATACTTGTATCATAAAGCACAAAGCAAGGGGGCGCATAAGGCATCTCCAATATAAATTTAAGCCTATATCTGAATCAAAATAATTACATCATGAATTAACAAAGATAAAATATATTAAAGTAACATAGCATTGGAGAAATGAGAGATATTACTTCCAATCAAATAGTCTCCTAGGACTTGTCCAAAAGTGTCATTTGCACACATCGAACTCACTTGCTCAAGTCCTTATAAGAGCGCCAGCAGCCAAAGGGAAAATTGAGACATTTGAAGCATCTCTTTTACATTTAGAGATTGATTTATCTACCACAKYCRTGAATAAATTATTAATTAGATGACYAATTAGCTCTGTAGAGCATGCATCTTCCTCTYGAAGTGCTTAAAAGATAGGATTTKTCRTTTAGTAGYTTTTTTTGAAAKAAKCTAGGTAGTTTTCTTAAGGAAGATAATAGACCATACTGTTAGAGTACAAGGAGATGATAATAGGTGAAGTCATCTCTTATCAGGTGATGTTCATGGAATAAAATTATGTTTTGGGATGAAGCTCTCTATCATATATGGCTACACATCTTTGATTGTCGACTGTAGTAAAGGATTTCAACAAAATTCCTGTATCTCGAAAGAAACAATAATACTCTTGTCTCATATACACTTAACAATTTAGGGTGGAATGTTCTGTAATTTCAACGAACAAAAAAAAAAACTATGGATCTCCACTTCCACTCAAACCTAGTAAGAAGAAACTCCAAGTTGGCCTAGTGGGGATTTCCTTTGATACCAATTATGTTGAAGATGTTATAAATTGATAAACATTGGGATCTATAAATTAGACTCCATAGATGAAAGAAACCGCTCCACTCAGATCTCAACTCTGTCAAAATTTGGACTACCAAGCACTCCAATCCCTGGATCCCAAATCAAGATGTGAACGATAGTGCCCTGTAAAGTATAGTCCTGCAAGACATTATCACAAAGAATTTCCTGAAGATCCCAAACCAATAGAGCAAGTAAATACAATATCCATCCCTCAATGAATCTCTCATCCGAACTAAAATCTAAACTACCACCTCCGGCAGTATCCAGATCCAATGCTAACCAAGAATATGTCATACTCATGTACTTGATCCTCATGGAAGGAGATCCATCCTTCCACATAACATCCTCATCTAGATCTACTCTCAAATTCCCCCAACAATGGAAAGAACCAATCATGCAAGTCCCTGAAGTTCTCATGCACTCTAGAAGAGCACCAAACCCTGCATCACATAACTTTGAGGGTGCCATACCAAGTATCTCGAGGCCTACTGAATGTAAACCTCTGGACGAAGTGTATTGATAGCTATGTTGTCCTATCCATGATCACTAAACTTACGTCTCTACTAATCCACACTGCTTCCTGCGATGTCCCATGCTCCATCAAAATCCCTATGATGTCATCCCTACTATATATCTCTAGTGTCCCATGGTCGAGAGAAGAGAGCATACTCTCCCCACTCAACACTGAAACAATGGTGTCTAAGGAATCATGCCCTAACTCATGATGTTGACATATCGAGCATGCCCCCAGGTGCCTCATTACATCACCCTCGAGATTCTCCCAGGGGACTCTCTCTCTGATATACTAGCGATTCTTGAAATGGCCAAACTGTCCAACCATAGGTACAACATGTACGGTCCTTAAGATCTTTGATGCTTCCTGTTGCGACCATACATCCTTCCAACTGACCTCATAGTCCTCATAAGAGTCATCTATCCTACTCTTCTCCCCATCCTCATCCCATAGATAATTGGAAGCTATATCCACCTTTGGAATATCCTCTGTCCCATGTCTTAAGATGTTATCCATCACACCCAATGCCTCATCTGTCGGTCTCGGGCGAACCTCCCCTATCCTGCTACATATAATGAAGTATCTCCTATCAGGAGGTCCCTTCCTAACAACTCTCCACATCCCATGCAATTGCATATCTTCCCCTATGCTATTGTATATAATGAAAGTGTTGGGGAAGGCTAACAGAACTAACTACAACTTTATGTAGAACTAGGGAGTGTCATATGAATTGGTCAATCCCAAGGGCTTGACCAAAAACTCATCCACCAACACCCATGATGAATAATCGTCTATACTCCTCAATAATCTTAAACCATCGGGTACAACAATAGGTAACTCCACAAACTAATGGTCAATCACACTACCTCCATCATCACTCATATGATTGTCGTTAATGAGAAGGTGATCTCCTAGACCCATGTACTGCTGCAAGAGAGAGGAATATCCATGCTCCATTAAGTATGTCTCCTCCCTAAACTCCAATGCATTCCCCTGGATCCCACTGTACACCTCTGCATACCCCTATAAAATATCTCTTATCACTATATGCCTCTGTATACTCATGCAAGCTCCTGTATCCTCCTATATCATCATGAATCCTAGGTGTACTCCTGGGTCAACCTCTACATGGATTCAACCAATCCTGGAACCCAAATGGAAGTGTCCTCATAACTGCCCTCAGCTATGGAATCCCCATGTGTATGTGTATGACCAACTTTCTCAGAACTCCCCATGAATGGTGGTCCCTGTAACACCTATAAATCCTCCAATGCCTCTTGGTCATATCTCTCCATAAGCATCCACGATATTGGGCATCCCTCACGAACCTCCATAATCGGGCGCTCCTCTACCAAACCACCAACATCCTTTGGGAATGTAGTTGAAGAAAATACCTGAACCTTTGCTGAGATAGATGTAGTGGATCCCTGACTAGCCTCCTCAAGGAACTCCTCTAATCTAGACACTGACTCTTGAAGGGTTGTCTGTGCGCCTTCCAAGAATACATGTGTGCTTACCAACTCATGAGTGAGTCATTCCACCTTATTCCCCTTCTCCTTCAACACCCTATGATACATCTCGTCGACCTCCTAGTAGTCGGTCCTCATCACCGTCACTCTCTCCTTGAGTGTATGGAAGTCATCAAGGGAAATCTCCCCATATGAACTATCATTCGCCATCGTGGACCTCTAACAATACTTTGCTACCAGTGCATTTGTATCCTTAATGTGTCTGATGGATGTCATGATCATGTCCTCTCCGACCCTCAGTTATCCTGCCAAATGTTGTGAATCATGTACATTGTATGGTTGAAGTGCTACCTCATGACTCCCATTGCTAATTTCCATAGAGGAATCCTCATCAATCCACTCCTTAAGAGCTAAAGCATTGTACTTCCCACTGTCCAATATGCTACTGAATCCTCCTATATTCCACTGTACATCATCACCTACTGCTGCCTCAATATGAATGTCCATGTATCTTGTATGTACAACTGTATCCTCCTGTGCACACATCCTACTAATATCATCGACACCCAGATCCCATACGGATGTGTCCGTACATGTGATATGGTCATCCCGACCAATAAGGCATGCATCCTCATCATGGTAGATTGGTCCCGGAAGTAAGTATCCCATCAATCTTTCGGTCTCCACAATCGGATCTATCAATGGAATCCCCAAAAGAGGTGACTCACTCTCCCCATACTGATAGGTATGTATATAGTCATCTATCTCCAAGTCACGCCTCTCATCCTGGTCCTGCATATCCACATGTACCTTGTGCTCAATCACTACACAAGGCTCCTATACCAAATATGAAATGTCACTCATATACTCAAGTGTCATGGCTAGCATAAGTGTCTGCGAAAATGAAGAATCTGCCACACTCAAATTCAAAGGAGGAACAATATCCCCCACGCTTGACCCCATATCAACATCCAAATGTAAGTCATCCAACCTCCGAATCTCATCATGCCTGGATGCTAACACATTTGAATCCTCACAAGTGTCACCACTATGGTGAAGTGTTGAGTCCTCAACACCACGTGATAGGGAAGCTAAAACACATGCGCTATCATCTTGTCCATCCAACTGTCCATCAGATGCACAAGAGTCAATGGCCTCATGGGTCTATTCCTCATATAAGGCTGCATCCTCATACACATCCTCCTCATCATCATCGTAGTGCACCTCAATGTAATGCACTCTCCCTTTATCCCTGCATCTGTGATCTGACTCCAAGGCTCTTTGCAACTATAGCAAAGTCCCTTGCTCCTAATGGTTTTAGACTCAATCTGTGCTCCCTTCCATCCACTGGCACGTGGTGATGTATCCACTTCCCTAAATGCTTTGGCTCTGTTTTCCTCTGCTTTTCTTCTCAAATAATTGATTTCTTCAATCTTCTTGGACCATAATGCTACATTATCTTTACTCCACCTAGGATTTTTGATGGATACAAATTGTTGGAATGTTACATGAGCCCTGAATGTTTCACTAAGGGCTTGATATTCCACATCACAAGATATAATATCCTCTGCAAAATCCATTTCTCCTCCAGGTCATCAAGCTTTATCACAGGTTGGCACATGAACTTGGCTCTGATACCACTGTA
This sequence comes from Picea engelmannii, assembly GCA_009831015.1. Classification (NCBI taxonomy): domain Eukaryota; kingdom Viridiplantae; phylum Streptophyta; class Pinopsida; order Pinales; family Pinaceae; genus Picea; species Picea engelmannii. The sequence goes on along the minus strand of ML783214.1, from coordinate 189,722 downwards.
ATGTTCCCAAGTGGTTTTGCTTGGAACATGTTAAGTTTTAGTGTTTTTTGGTTGTGGTATTTTGTCAAACAATTAGCATATTTAGTGCTCTTGAGTTGCATTGGGGTTCATGATGATGGTTTTTATTGTGTTTGCAACAAGTAAATGATAGATATATGACAACAATATATACACAACAAGATGCAATACAATAGATAGCCACAAATACCTCATACATGATTTTATTTATCATAAATAACTAACCTCCATACAATAGTAGAGAAGATCTGGATCATAGATAGAAGAATAATGAGTGTGGCTGATAATGCCTCCAAAGTACAATAGAAAGATGAAGATATAGGCTTCCAAAAGCCTCCCCAAGATGAATACCAAAGGTCTCCAAGATCCAACCTTTTTCCTTGCTGCAGGTGATTGTCTTCTATAGCGAAATGCGCCCTCATTGGCTGTAGCAAGCTAATATTTCAGCCTCCTTGAAGATGACCTCCAAACTCTGTGAAAGTAATCCCAAACTGTAGATCAGGGATGAATATAGCATATGGAGAAAGTACGAGATCAATCTCTCGGATCTAATCCTCTAACTCAAGATACCCTCAATGAATGATGTGCCCCTCTTCATAATATCACCCCAAGCCACAAATAAAATATAGAACAGAAGATAACCCTCCAATAGAAGATGAGAGAGGCTCTCAAGAACCTAGCAATCCCTCTCAGGAAGAGACTTGGCTATGATCTCACTTTTTCACTTCAAATTGAATGGATCTCCTTCATATAATCTGCCCCTCCTATTGGAATCCACTAAAACTGTTCCCTGCTTCCTCAAACTGCCTCTGAACTAAATAAATATTGATGTAGAATGGCGAGGGAGGAAGCTTTCACCTCCTTGGCCAAGCTTGGGTCAAGAACTAGAGAATCTTTCACTCCCTTGTTGATCTCTAAGGTTTATTCAGTCAAAACCCTCAAGACCCCCAAGTGCCATGGACTCTCTTGCTAAGAAGCCAGACATCAAAATATCAAACAACATGAATGAGAGAATAGAATCTCCTATCTCTATTTTATACCCCTGTTCACCTTTTCTCTCTAAGTGACTTTTTACTTTACTTTTAATATTCCTTCATAAAATCACTTTATTAATTAATTCACCTTTTTCCCTTTAAAAAGTAATTAATTTGTCCTTATGGCTTCTCCGGCCACTGAAAGTCACTTTTCATCATCTTATCCTGCAGTTTTCTTCCTCCCGATTCCGATGAGTTATTACACTAAGGTGTTTCTTCACATATTATGCCCAAAATGACATCCTTAGTGAATTTAATTAAAATACGCTCAATAATAACTTAAAATTACGGAAATCATCGAAATGCTACGAAACCAAAGACAAATTGTGCGGAATGGATCCTAATGATGAAATATGATAAATACGATGAGTTGGGCCCAATAAAACCCCTCAATACCTCATGATCTCACTATCACCCCAAACTGGCTACTCTGACAGGCATCCCAATCTGTAACATAAAAAAGTCCAAAAATGGGGACATTACACACATGATCTAGTTGCTTACATGGTCGATTACGTTCCTTGATAACTCATTAGGTTCACTTGTCCGTCCATCCACTGATGTGGCACATGATCAGGTTGCTTACATGGTTGATTACGAGGCATCTAGATTTATTTTATTAATTACAAGTTTGTGCTTCCCGCTAATCCAGATATCCGAATCTTAGTGACATCATCTTCCAAGTCAGATATTAAATCTCCTTAAACTTGATGTGTCATCCTACGCAACGTCTAAATGACATTCAACATATTTACTTTTTATCTTTCAACATGGCATCTAGATTTTAAATTTAATCTAGATTTCAAATTCTTGATTGTCTAAATGACATTCAACATGTTTACATTTTATCTTTCAACATGGCATCTATATCTGAGTTTTAAATTTAATCTAGATATACAAATTTTGAATTCATAGTTGTCTAAATGGCATTCAACATGTTTATTTTCTTTCTACATCTACATCTTATATTACCATTTTCAATAATCTAAATATCCAAATTTCGAATTCATAGTAACCACATCTACATCTGGGTTTTATATTTATATTACTATTTTCAATAATCTAGATATCCAAATTTCAAATTCATGGTAACCGTGACCAAAAGACTACTTGACCCACTTGCCACGAAAAGATCCATATCTTAACCAACTTCATAAAATCAGGTGAGCAGGTGTTTACGCTATAAACATCATGTATGCATTTTAGGGATGCATGTGGGATAAATAAAAATCCTCAAAGGTTAAATCGCAGCTAACAACCAAAACGCAAAAAGATCCAACAAATCGCTAAGGGAATATGGTCATAATTTGTAGCGAATGAGGTCACCAAAACATAGAGATTGGATCCATGATTTTGCTAAAGATTGTATCAACCAAAACGCAGCATAATGTGGCAATTTTTCGCTGTAAACTTGGACACAAAACACAACAGAGCGGTCATGATTTTTCTGTGTATGAAGGCCATGGATTCACTATGTATTTAACCATCAAAACGCTGGTCAACTTATGTTAAAACACAACATTAAGAAAACACATTTTTGCTGAGATAAATGGCCCCAACTCGCACTAGATTTGAGGGCGTTTTCGTTGAAGTTTTAGCAGCAACAGAAAACATGGCTCGAATTCACTGCTGAAAGAGAGCCACGAATTTGCACAAGTAGATGCCATGAATTCGTTGAAAAGGGCCCACGATTTTCGTGGTTGTAAATGGGATTCAAGGTTTTGTGTCATTTATTCACGCATACAAAGAGCACCATTGTTCCTATATATTTAGGTGGAAAGAATTGGAAGTAGGGAAGCTAACAATGGGTTGTGGTCTTCTACAACTTCCAACTATGCATGAATTTAAACAACATTACTAAACAACATAGTGATAACCAACATATTGGTGCCTTAAACGCCATCTTTTTGAAACCCATATTTTGTCTTTTTGGTCACTTTATATGTGAGTACAACTATTCCTTTAGTTTATTCTTGATCACAACGATACATTTTGCCTAAGGTATGCTTCCCCACAATTTATGTCATTTTAAGTTATTAATCTAGTGTGATTAGGGGAAAACTAACATTTTTATGCTTACTAATGAAAAGACTTGTGAGACATTGTTCCAGACAAGTTGTCATAGGTGCACCTACTAATCACGTTGTTGTAACACCTGCATGGTCGTTGTTGTAACACATATTGTTGTCGTTGTTGTAACACATGTTGTTGTCATTGTTGTAACACCTAATAGACTGTTGATGTAACACCTACTAGGCCATTGTTGTAACACATGTTGTTGTCATTGCTATGACACCTACCATGTCGTTGTTGTAACACTTGTCATTTCCATTGCTATTACACCGCCACCACGAAGTTGTTTCACCATCGATTCATGTTGTTGTTACACCAGTTGTGATAGTGTTGGATGTCGTGGTTGTTACACTTGATGTTGTTAATTGATCAAGTGACATGGTGTATTGTTTGGGGAAAAAGACAACTATGCAGGTGGAGGTTGTTAGTCTGAGACAGTTCGATTGCATCGGTTGACCATAACTACTTCAATGCCTTTTGTCATCAGGTTGATCGACTGATGTGGATACCAAGTCACAATTTGTATTTTTTTTCTATTTTAATCGATCTATTGAAAATGAGATTGAGAACAACCTCAGGATCTTAGATCCTCATGGCTATATTCAACCCTTTGCCAAGATAAGACGATGTAAACATGTATAAGAACCCTGCTCAACTCAAGAAGGGGGGAAGACAATTGTTATTGTAGATCTAACACTCTATCTAGCATTCAACAAATGTGTTGTTTTGTTCTTGTGCAACTCTTTCTTGTGTTGGATGAGGATTTAAGTTCAGACTTCAACTGTAGGCTTTGTTTGTACATATTCTAAGGAGGTAGGCCCCCCTCCTTATCCATGTACCTTTGTATATTAGCATAGATTAAGTAAGTTTTTTGGTTTCATCATTTAAAGGTTTCTATGTGTGTGATTGCCATTCATTTATTTTTACAGTTCCATAATTGATACTTTGTTACAACAATACACATTTCTTGTTTATGCAGTTTATTTCTTGTTTGTAATTCGATCTAGTTATTCTTGCAATCTTACTTTGGAATCTATGTTGTTTTCGGTATTCACATAAGCTTGAACATAAGTATAGATTGGTTAATTTTCCTATAATTTATGTAGAGTTCAATATTTATTAATTACAGGGTTGAGGGTTGGAAGATACCTATTGACAGAGTCATCATTTAGTCATTTACTTTCTTTAATTGGTTCCTTTCATTTCTTGCAGTGTGTGTTTCTTTCTTTGCAGATTAGCTAGCCTTTCTTTCCTAGTAATTTAGTTGGTATTCCCTTTATGCAAAAACAATTAGTCATTTCTTGCAATTTCAATTTCATTCAATTAGAGGTTACAACATATTGCTTCTTATCCAGTTGAATTAGTTTACTTTTCTTTTCTTTCCTGCAATTTCAATTTCATTCAATTGGAGGTTACCCCATATTGCTTCATATCTAGTTGAACTAGTTTACCTTGCTTGGAGTCATATTAGTTTTTTTCTAGTCTGCCATTCTTAGCATTAGTGACCTTTCCATAAGTATTATAAAACTCTCATCTTGTGATCATTATTTCTTTCTCTTACTTCCACAACTTCATAACTAGAGAAATATTTGAATATATTGTCTTGGCACATACAATGCACGACAATTCACAAGTTCCATACAAACCCCTAGTTTGAAAATTAAATATATAGTCTTCTACTCGTCTTTCTGAGTAATTAGAAAGGTGATTAAAAGACCTACCATTTTTGGCATTGTTGTCGAGGAACTGTCAATAGTGAAACTTCTTTCTTTATTGTTTCTAGTCTTTAATCCAACATTTATCTTGAGAAGTTATTTTTCCACCTACGTGATTATTTCCTTTTCAGTGGGTGGGTTGAATTTTCAGCCTTTTTCTTTTGAGTTGGTGTGTTTTAATAAATCTTGTGGGTGTTTTTATTTAAAATTAGAATGTTTTCCAAAAACTCATGAACAAAAATAGGGATCTGAGACAATGATTTAGCAATTCTGTAAAAAAACCCCAAGGAACTAACATTACAGGGAAACCAATCCAAGGAGAGGGATCCAACCAACCCAATTACCAAACACTAACATCCAAATCTCTAGCCAAAAGGAAACTAGAAGCTTCCACTGCATAATCAATGCATCTAATCCATCCTGTGGAAGCCACATCTTTAGTCCAGGTAGAGATATTGCTCCCCGAAGGAAGCATAAATTCTATAGTAAATAAATAGTTAGGCCACAACTTTGAAGTGTCATTCAAGAACCCATCAATCACACTTTTTCCACCAAACTTTTGGAACAAAAAGAAGATAATTTCCTACAATTCTTAAGGATGGCCCATGAAGTCAACCATGAGGTGAAAGAGGAGACACTTACCTTCAATTTCCCAATCAGAAAATATAGAAGGAGTAACTCAAATGAAGAATATTCTGCACTTTTCCTTGCCAAATTTTAATGGCTCAGATACAAAGGACCCAAATACATTCATTTTTGAATTTAATGTCCTCCATAGAAGCCATGACTACGTTTCTGATGCTCAAAAGTTGATTCTCTTTCCCGCTACCTTGAAAAATGCTACACTTCGATGGTTTATGGGGCTTGGTGGGGACAATATTAGTACATGGGAAGAAATGAAGAAAATCATCCTCAAAAAGTACAGGGACTACTGCAAGGACAAAGAGAGGGAAGAGGAAATATTTAAGATGACGTAGAAAGAGAATGAGAGTCTAGAAGATTATGTTGAATGCTTCAAATATAACCTACATAGATCAAGACAAGGCCAACTGGATGGAGACACCTTATGGATTCTGTTGCTGCGAAGAGTTAGGGACAATTTTATTGACATCCTTAACTTGATGAGCAAAGGCGATATATATGAGGAATCTTGTGAGGTCATTTATGAATTATGTCAAATATATTCTAGAGAGACCTCAGAACCAGAGAACGGGGTAAGGGATGTGTTGCCAAGGATCAACAAGACCTCTGGGAAAGGAATTGCCCATGTAGAGATGAAAAATCTACCGAAGGATTTCAAAATATATGTACTCAGTCCGCTAAGCTCTCAACTAGACACATTTCATTAGAAGAAGAAGCAGGAGGAGGCATAAGCAATGTTAGCTATATTTTTCTTGAAGTGAAGAAAAATACACCCACTAAAGGAGTGTTCCCTTGATAAAATTGAAATATGTGGGATTTGTGAACAAGAACAATCCACCAATAAGAGCCCCTCCTTACCCAATTTACAAACATTTTATCGAGAGGCAAGTGGAGGTTGACCAATTATGTCTCATCACACAAAAACAATCATTGCAACCTCGAATTCAAGGTATGACTCCTGACCAATCTCAGTGTTATGATTCTTAGTTGAATAACTCTTCAATCCAATATCCTCCTTAGCAATGGTATTCACCTAATCCACAATGGATGCCTTTATCATCTCAAAACCATCCTTGGCAACAGGGGTGGAGTAACCCACCCTTTGGGGGGCCTCAACAGTCATTACCACAAAAACCTATGCATCCCCTGCCTCCACCACAAATCCAACAACCTAATATTTACCCTCCTCGACCTCAACTCCCTACAAAACCGATCCCTAACCTCAATAATATACCAACACACCCGACATATGCCGCTAAGTTTTCGACTTAGCCCACTTACTTTATTTCTTCCCTGTAATGTTAATACATACTATTAATATTTGGGAAGACCTTGAATAAGTGAGCCTCCCCAGTAACCATACAAGATTACAAGAAAGTGGCTCCAAAAGAAAACCCATCGAATGAACAATCTCAGGAAGTCCCTACAAGACCTAACCAAGCCAATAAGGAGATGCCAATCCATCCATACCTAGAGAGGTTGAATTTAGAAAATCCTACCACCTAGCCAGAATTGGATTTTCTGGGGGAAGTAAAACATGTATGTGTCAAAATACCTCTTTTTCAAGCCATCAAATATGTTCCAATCTACTCAAAAGATGTCATGGAACTATGCCTATGAATATCGAGGATAAAGAGAAAAGACCCCCAAACTATGCATGTGATAGGGAAACTAACAGACTTAATGCTCGAAGGAGTTTCAACATCCAAATATTCGGACCTCGGTAGTCCTATAGTCAATGCCCAAATTAACAACACTATTATTCCCAATACATTGATTGAATTGGGAGCCTCCATTAACGACATGACTTTTGAAACCATGGAAGATTTAGGGTTGACATGTCTTCGAAAAACCCCTACAGTGTTACAACTTGCATATCCATCCACTGTGAAACCATAGGGTATCTTAAAGGATGTTGTAATCTTTGTAGATTCATGGGAGTACCTCGTTTATTTTATGATCTTACAATCAAAGTCTTCCTTAGGTGGTTACCCTTTGAATATGGGATGACCATGGTTGGAAACTGTTGATGCCTATATTGGCTGTAGATCTAGTAGTATGAAAATTTCTCATGTAAACTCACGAAAACTCAACTAAGAAACTTACATTGTACCCTCTAGTCAGACCAAGCATAGAACCATAAACAACTATTTGGGTAGATGGAAAAAAAAGTGATAACGAAGAAGTTTCCCAACAAGTTCTTACAATAGACTGATACCTTTCCATTAGAGAAAAGATGAAGGATGAAGAAATAGGCGACTTTATAACCTCTACCTCATCATCTCCTCAACGCAACCTTAATGAGATCCTAATCCCTCATGGTTAAGAAAACCTCTATGTAGTTGATGCATCACCAATGCTAAATGAAACACCCACTGTTGAAATTCTTATTTCCCTCACTGAACTTGTGGAAATTAGCCCAAGAAAGTTTCTAAACATTAATCGTGGGCTTTTTGAATCACAAAAGAAACAACCAATTCAAGTCCTAAGAAAACATAGTAATTCTTTTTCCTAAGATTACACAGATATGAAGGGGATTCAATTGGATTTTTGTACAAACCACATATACATCAAGGAGGAATCTAGGCCCATTCGCCAACCTCTATGAAGAATGAACCAAACATTAAAGGGGATAGTTAAAGAAGAATTGCATAAAATTTCTCTCTCTAAATTTTATCTACCCTATCTTCAATAGTTAATGGGTCTCTCCTCTTGTTATTGTCCCCAATAAGAATGGAAAATGGAGAATTTGCATGGAATATAGGGAGCTGAACAAATCCACTCATAAGGAACACTTCCCTTTACCCTTTATTGACCAAGTATTAGGCACATTAGCGGGAAATGAATACTTCTCCTTCCTTGATGGGTTTAGTGGTTACAACCAAGTCCGGATTTCTCTCAAGGACCAAGAAAAAACCACTTTCACGTGCCCATGGGGGGAATTTGCATATAGGTGTTACCATTTGGACTTTGCAATGCTCCGACTACTTTCCAAAGAGAACTTCTTAGTATATTATTTGATCTAATTCATGACTTCTTAGAAGTATATATGGACAATTTTACGATGTGCGACAATACCTTCACATTGGCCTTGGATCACATAGAAAAAGTGATCAAGAGATGTGTGGAATCTAATGTAGCTGGAATCTAATGTAGCTCTCAAAAACAAAAAATGTGCTATGATGATGAAAGAAAGTATCATGTTGGGACAACATATTTCCCCTGTAGCTATACATGTTGATCAAATGAAAATAGAGGTAATACTCAAACTCCCTCCCCCCAAAATGCAAAAAGAGGTAAGAATATTTCTAGGAAAGGATAGATACTATAGACGTTTTATTGAAAATTTTATGAAAATTGCATGTCCTCTATACCTATTAGAGGTAAGAAGATTTTTAGGAAAGGCCATATACTATAGACATTTTATTGAAAATTTGATGAAAATTGCATGTCCTCTATACCTATTACTCATGAAGAATGTTGAGTTCAGTTGGACTGATAGGTGCCA
>ML783214.1:128197-166596 GCA_009831015.1 Picea engelmannii | reverse complement strand
AATTGGATTGCGTCAGTTGACCATAAATACTTCAACCCCTTTTGTCATCAGGGTGATCGACCGATGTGGATGCCAAGTCATGATTTGTATTTTTTTTCTATTTTAATTGACTTGTTGAAAATGAGATTGAGAACAACCCGAGGATCTTAGATATTCATGGTTATCATCAATCCTTTGCAAAGATAAGGCGATGTAAAAATGTATAAGAACCTTTCTCAACTTGAGAAGGGGGGAAGAAAATGTTATTGTAGATTTGATACTCTATATCTCATTTAACAAATGTGTTGTTTTGTTCCTACACAACTCTTTCTTGTGTTGGATGAGTATTTAAGTTCGGTTTTTTACTGTAGGGCCCCCTCTTTAGCCAAGTAGTATTGTATCTTAACATAGATTTAGTAAGTTTTCTCATTGCTTCATTTAAATATTTATATGTGTGTGACTGCCATTCATTCATTTTTATAGTTCCATAATTGATACTCTGTTACAATGATACACATTTCATGTTTATGTAGTTTATTTCCTGTTTGATATTTGATCTAGTTATTCTTACAATCTTACTTTGAAAGAAGCGTAGTTTTAGGTATTCATAGAAGCTTGAACTTAACTATAAATTAATTTTCCTATACTTTATGTAGAGTTCAATATTTATTAATTACATGGTTGAGGGTTGGAAGATACCTATTGATAGAGTCACCATTTAGTCCTTTACTTTATTTAATTGGTTCCTTTCATTTCCGACAATATGTATTTATTTCTTTGCAGATTAGCTAATCTTTATTTTCCTATAATTTAGTTGGTATTCCCTTTCTGCAAAAGTAGTTAGTCATTTCCTACAATTTCAATTTAATTCAACTAAAGATTACAACATATTGCTTCCTATCCAGTTAAATTAGTTTACTTTGATTTTATTTCCCTCAATTTCAATTTCATTCAATTGGAGGTTACGACATATTTGTTCCTATCTAGTTGAACTAGTTTACCTTGCTTGCAGTCAGACTAATTTCTTGCCAATTTTTCATTTTTAACATTGGTGACCTTGTCAGAAATATTCTAAAACTCTCATCTTGTAATCATTATTTCCTTCTCTTACTTCTACAACTTCATAACTAAAGCAGTATTTGAATAGATTGTCCTAACACATATAGTGCATGACAGTTCGCAAGTTCCATACGAAGCCCTAGTTAGAAAATTAAATGTACAATCTTCTACTTGTCTTTATGAGAAATTAGAAAGGTGATTAAAATGCACGTCACATATTTTGTTAATAGATGGTTTTTTTCTTGTTGGAGGCATTAATCTAGGAGCGATCAAATAAAGATAAAGCTCATAAGAAACAACGCCAAATGAACTTGGAAAAGAAACATTAAACAATAAATAATTGTGGAGAGAGCTCGCATTTGTGTGGAGGTCACCTTGCTTTTATAAGAGGAAAAAGCTCACAATTAGAGAGCTATTCCAACGATATTGTAAGGTGATCACTTACGAATTCTTCATATTCACCAACCAATACACTCGATGCAAACTTCCAGTGGAGTGAAGGGAAGACTTAATGTTTTGATTATCATGTCTGATTATTTTTCAGTTTGATTTCTCTTTATTAATTTATTTTCTTTTATTAATTATTTGGTTTTATTAATGTACAGGTAAGCGCAAGACAATAGATATTTATTCTAGATACAAGGATTTTGCCAATCTCCTAAAATAGAAAGATTAAGGATTTCACAATTTTAATATTTATGACAATTATTTTCTAATTATTTTAGGAAAATGAAAACAAAATCCTAAAGAAAAAGGAATTATTTAGTGAATATTTTCATCAAAATTCATCATATTGATCTATTATTTTCCATGAACATCCTTCATTTTAATAATAATATTAATATCTTTTGTCAAATATTGATATCAATGATTATATTAAAATTGTTTTATATAGGAGACATGGACAAGTGAGAAAAGAGAACGTGGAAAATGAGGAAACCTGTAACAATGCAATTACTTGAGAGGATGTTGTATTTGTTTTGGTATGATTTTTCAACATTTTTAGGAAAGAATATAGTGGTTGTAACTAAAGAAGAGGAAAATAAAAGAAGAACGAGGAGGAATATTAATTATAAAGAAAACGACTCTTGTTTCAAGAAGAGGGACCAGAAAATGTGGAATTTGGAGCTTGTATATTGTTATCAAACTTTATAAAAGATTAAGGGGATGGATAATCCAAAATTTGGCTTGTATATTGTTATAAGGTTGAGTTAAGGGTTAAAAGGATTTCTTGGAGCTTTTCCTTGTATGTCTTTGCGATGAATTGTTTCGAAGGATTGAATTCAAGGAGAAGATGATTATGACCATATGGTGTTTATAATTTTATGCATTAGATTTCTCTATGTGTATTAATGCATATCTATACTTTCTTTAGCTGTCATTTCATTACTGATAAAATTGTTTCCTTGTTAATGAAATCTTCTATATAATTGTTATAGGTGATTTTATTTTGAGAATATATATAGTTCTTTTAAACATGTGAATTTCTCCGTGCTTATATTTGAAATAAGTATGCTAGTATGGTTTTCTTACTATGAAATGTGAATTCTTTCTGTTTCTATAAGTAAAACTATACTCTTGCAATCGATATATGTTACTATTAGATTATGAGTAGTTAGAGGTTAGAATGGGATTGTGTAAGTTTTGAACCTGTGAAGTAAAACAATGCATACAGATTCTTAAGAAAAACAAAAATTAATCAATGACTTGTACACACAGTACACAAAGATTTACGTTGGAAACCCTTAACTAAGAGAAAACCAACCTTCCTTGGTGTTGCACCTTTCAACTCTTCATTGTATTAATTTCACCATTCACAATACAATATAGACAATATTTTAAATATTCCACAACTACCAAAACCCTAATCCCTTAATCCGAGATTAATTTAGAAAATCGCTAAAAATAACAAAATCCGCTAAAATAGCAAAAACTATCAAAAACAAAAATCGAAGCATTGCCCCGAACCTCAATGGCTCCAATCTACCACCCGGAGCTAAACGTTTCACGTAACTAGAGGGGGGGGGGGAATACTGGCCCCCCTAGGACCCCCCAACTAAGCACCCAGACACAAATGGCAAAGGAAGTTGGGATCGTCAGATGCAATTGTCGAATCTAACACGCCCACACACACACATGCAAAGAATATAAAAGATACCCAACATTATCCCATTTCTTTTTTTCTTTGCATACATGGGTTCATAGGATTATATATTCAACAATCTAGGGCAACAATGCCCATTTTTACTCTACACAAGGAAAACTTCTTTGTGTTCACAGGCTTTGTCAATGAATTTGCAACATTCTTCAAAGTGTCAACCTTTTCCAGCAACACATTCTTTTCTTCAACCATGTTTGTCACAAAGTGATATTGAACATCAATATTCTTTGTATTCGAATGATAAGCAGGGTTCTTTTCCAGGAATATTGCACTCTGATTGTCACAATCTAATCTCACTGCTTGTTGTATCAACCCAATACCTGAACACAATCTTTATAACCATACTGCTTCCTTGCTTGCATGAGTGGTTGCCTTGTATTCAATTTCTGTAGTTGAGAGTGCCACTACAACCTGCATTTTTCTCATCCAAATGATTTCTCTTCCAAATAGGTTAAACACATACCCACTTGTAGATCTTCTGCGATCCAGATCTCCAACCCAATCTGCATCAACAAACCCATGTATGTCCAACACTGTGTCCAATCCTAGTCTTCCTTGGTAGCACAATCCATAATTGGTAGTGCCACACAAATACCTGAAGACCCTCTTTACTGTTGTCCAATGCTCCTTCCCTGGTTTTGACATATACCTTCTCAAAACTCCCACTGCATGTGCAATGTCCGATCTAGTACATACCATTGCATACATCAAACTTCCAACTACATTGGCATATGAAACATGGGACATGTCCTCTTCTTCTTCTTGTGTCTTGGAACAATGATCTGCAGATAGCTTTACACCTATAAGAATAAGAACCTTGACCGGTTTACTTCCATGCATATTGAACCTCTGCAATATCGTCTCCACATATTTTCTCTGATTCAACCAGAGTTTCGTATTTGCATGATTTTAATATCCATTCCCAGAATGAAGTTAGCAGCATCGATATCCTTCATGTCAAATTTGGAGGATAGATGTGATTTCACCTCCTTGATAACATCCATGTTATTTCCTACCAACAACATGCCATCAACATACAACACTACATAAATGAAGTGATTACCAATTTTCTTGGAATATACGCAGTGACCAGCCCTGCTTCTCACAAATCCCAATCCAAGGATGTATGCGTCAAAATTTTGGTAGCACATCCTAGGTGATTGCTTTAGACCATAAAGTGACTTCTTTATTTTACAAAACAACTCTTTATTTCCCTTCATTACAAATCCTTATGGCTGCTTCATGTAGATTTCTTCTTCCAAATCCCCATGTAGGAATGTAGTCTTCACATCCATTTGTTTCACTTCAAGATCAAAAGCAACAACAATGGATAAAAGAAATCTAATAGAAGTTAACTTGGTAGCATGAGAAAAAATCTCACCAAAGTCAATTCCCTCTACCTGGGAATAACCTGTTTCTACTAATCTAGATTTGTATTTCTCCACTTTTCCTTTTGCATTAAACTTATTCTTAAACAACCATTTTCTACCAATAAATTTTATTCCAGCTGGAAACTCAACTAGATCCCATGCCTAATTCTTATCTAAGGCATCCATTTCTTCAACCATGGCCTTCTTCCAGAGTTTACTATCCTCTGAATTCACTGCTTCCTTGATAGTTCCGGGATAATCATTAGTAATAGATAAAGAAAAAATGGAATGAAAATCGGGTGGACTATACCTTTCTAGTTTCCTTCTTTCCCTCACCGATCTCCTCAATACTGGGGTGTGAGGTTCTTCTTCTTCTTCTCCATCTTCTTTAGTTGATTTAGATTTTGCATCATCCAACTCAAACTCTATCTTCTCAGGTTCTTCTTGCCTTGGTAGGAATTCTTGTTTGGGAACATCTTTCACCTCTCTAAAAAAAAAATCCCGACTGTAAACAATATTCTTAGTTTATGGGTTCCAAAGATTATAACCTTTCACACCATCTTTATAATCAATAAAGATACAATTTTCAGCTTTATTATCCAACTTACTCCTATTTTCCTTTGGAACATGTACATAAGAATCACAACCAAACACTCTGAGATGTTCAAGAGAGGGTTTCTTACTAGTCCATAACTCGTGTGGAGTTATTTCATCTAGCATTGATGAGGGTGATCGATTAACCAGGTAACATGTTGTACCCACTGTCTCTGCCTATAATTCCTATCCTAACTCGACACCACTAAGCATGCTCCTTGATTTTTCCATCAGTGTCTTGTTCATCCTTTCTGTAACTCCATTCTACTGAGGTGTGTATGAAGTAGTCTTCTGCCTTGCTATACCATGCTTCTTACATAACTCTTTGAATTCATTTCCGCAGAATTCTCCACCATTATCTGTCCTCAATACCTATATTTTCTTCTTTGTCTGATTTTCTACTAGATCCTTAAACTCTTTAAATTTACCAAATACCTCAAATTTATTTCTAAGAAAATCAATCCATGTGTTCCTTGAGAAATCATCTATGAATGAAACATAATACACATATTTACCTAGTGATGGAATAGGAACAGGTCCAAACACATCACTGTGTATCAACTCTAAGATCCCCCTTGCTCTTATAGCACCAAATGGGAATCTTACTCGATTATGCTTACCATATATACAATGTTCACAGAAATCAAAATCTAGAGTGCAATTAGACATCCATTCAACCATACCTTTACTGTTTAGTGTTCAAAGGCCCTTTTCTCCAATATGCCCTAGTCTTTGATGCCATAGCATAGTCTTCTTTCCAGGGACAATATTGGTATTGTCTTCTTTATTTCTCTACTCAGGGACAACATAACTGTTACACCCATTAGTATAAGTTCTTCCCAACAACTTGTACAAAGTTCCACACCGAAATATCCTCATCCTCATCAACACCATTGCTCCTCATACCATCTTTCAAGTGCCCTTTTGCCAATATAGTATCCACAACTGCATCATCCAACTTGCTTACAGATATTAGGCTATTGGCTAGTTTTGGAATGTTCAGAACCCTAGGGAGAGTTATAATCCTTCCATATTTTAGAAACAACTTAAACCTTCCATGTCCCATGATTTTGGTTGTTGAGTCATCTCCTAAGAATACATCACCACCATTGTATTTTTCATATTCGCAGAACCACTCCATGTGAGGATTCATATGATATGACTCATTGGATTAGATCAACCATACACCACGATTTGCATGTGTACCTGTAGATTCCAAGTAAGCATCACATCCTTCTTTAGTGGAGGTTTTCTCCTCTGTGGGAGAGGAATTATCATATCCCTTTGGTTTATCAAACTTCTCAGACTTGCAATCTTTCTTACAATGCCCTGCTTTACCACACTTCCAACATTTCCTCAAAGATTTTTCTGGAGACTTAAATCTACCTTTAGATTTAGATCCCCCCCTGAAGAATTACCAGGATTCTTGTCTTGGGTACAACCTCTTACAAATAAAGCATTTGTGCTCTAACCATCCATGCTTTTCCACCTCATCTCTTCAGATAACACAGATACAACTACATCCTCATACTTCAATGTAGGTTGAGTGGTACTACCAATTACTACAGCCAGATTGTTCCAAGAGTCTAGAAAAAAACATAACAAAGTAATACACTTATCTTCTTCTGCAATCGTAATATTAATAGGGCCAAGTTGACTTACCAGAGTATTTAAGGCATTTAGATGTTCTATCACATAATCTGCATCTTCCATCCTAAGATGATACAACTTCTTTCAAAGAAACAACTTGTTTACTAGGGACTTTGATTGATACAAATTCCCTAACTTATCCCATAGTTCCTTAGCTGTAGATTCCCTTGAGACATTCAACAACACTGAATCTGCCAGGTAGATTCGAATAGTACTCCTTACTCTTCTATCCAACTTCTCCCAATCTTCCTTCGACATACCAATAGGTTGTGTACTAGTAGTTTTTGTACCAGAATATTATGTACCCATAGACTGTGTGCTAGTAGAATACGTACCAGTAGGTTGTGTACCGGGATCCTCAATGATCCATTGTTCTTTGTCTACAAGAAGGTCATCCATCTTGAAATTCCATAGCTCAAAGTTTTTACCATTGAACTTCTCAATATCGATTCTAGATGAGCTCACCATTCCACTTTCTACACTCAAACCACCACTGAAAAATCTCCCACTAAACCCAGGTTTATCATAGACCCAAGATAAACTTGATCTATCAAGACTGAGCCAAACCCTCGGCAACAAAGGCATTCCCCTAAAGCCAAAAACGAGCTATGATACCACATGTAAATTTTAAACCTGTGAAGTAAATAAATTCATACATATTCTAAAGAAAAACATAAATTAATCAATGGCTCATACACACAATACAAAGATATTTACGCTGGAAACCCTTAACCAGGATAAAACCAACCTTCCTTGGTGTCGCACCTTTCAACTCTTCATTGTATTAATTTAACCATTCACAATAAAATATATACAATATTTTAGGAATTTCGTAGCTACCAAAACCCTAATCCATTAATCCAGGATTAATTTAGAAAACCACTAAAAATAGCAAAAACTGCCCAAAAAACAATTTTGGGCCACTACCCCGAACCTTGACGGCTCCGGGCTACCGCCAGGAGTTGAACGCTGCATGTAACCAGGGGGGGACCCCCTAGGAAAGTGCCCGATGCACATGACACAAATAACGAAGGAAGTTGGGATCATCAGAATCAGTTTTCGAATCTGACGTGCCCACACATACACATGCAAATAATATAACACATACCCAACATATTGCATATGCATAATAGATCATAACTGCATTTAGAATTTATAAAATCTTAAACTAACAAGTCTCTCTTCGAGGAGAAATCCATTAAGTTAGTGGCAACTGAGCCCACATATCGGAGGATATTTCCATACTAAATGAGAGTAAGTTTAATTTGGACCTGTCATCAGACAATTCTCCCTTTGTTGATGTAGGTCATTTTTACCCACTTCTAAGGGTTGATGTTTTGGTAACTACATGAGATATTAACCTCCACGTGTAACCTTTGACTTAGAATAGAATATTCCGGAAGAAATTGAACCATTAAAAAAATTTGTGGAAACCCTAGAAGACAAGTCAACCTAGCAGAATAATAATATTAGATTATTATCTTCCAAAAAAACAAGACGACTCCATAGGAAAAAGATAAACATAAAATATAATTACCAGAAAGTCAGGTCAACCCAGCTAGAAAAGTCATTGGACATTTTAATATAAATAAATAACGTTTTAGCTCATTTGGATAGCCGGTTAGTGTGCAAGTCTTGTGGAGAGCTCCAATTGCAGCTGCAAGGAGGAATAAGGGTGCATGGTCATCTCTTGGGTCTTGGTCTCTCTCTTGGTGATTTTTCTTGGTGATTCTCTTAGTGGTTCTTGGTGAAACTCTTAGTGATATTCTTACTAACTATGGAAAATTTTTGAGAGAGTAGGGTAGTTGTAGTTGCTACAGTTGTGTATGGTACTTGTTCTATGAAGACTCTCTCTCTTGTGCACTACCCTTGGAGAAGGAGCACTCTACTTGTCTTGAGTTGTTGTTGTAGTTAGAATCTAGGGTTTATCTGTTGGTTATGGAGTAGGCTTGATGGAATTATTATAAGTAAAGTTTAGGATGCTCAGGGGTGGCCTTGTGCCTATGGTTGGGTAACAATGATGTGACATTGTCTATGGTTAAATGAGCATACCAAACTTATAACATGGGATCAAAGTTGGTTTCATTTGTAACAGTCTAACCACTAGAAGAAAGATCCTCAGTTTCCCCCATTGTCAAGATCATTCAACACATGTTGAAATCACTAAGAAGGTCTCCTAAGTAGGGTGCATCTCTTCCCTGGATCAGATCTACAAATTTTTTAAGTTGAGAAATTAGGGTTTCCTCATAAAACCCTATGTTTGCAGTGCCAATTCCTTCATTCTAGTTGTAGTGCCAGTTGCAACACCAATTGCAGTACCAGTTACAATGAAAGTTTCTGTGAAGTATTGGGACTAATAATTGGTTTTCCTAGTGCACCTTACCCTAGCACATCTCCAACTACCTTTAGATTACATGTTGGAGCACCTTTGAAGTTTTAAGGTTCATCATTGCTTGTCGCCGCTGTCAGATGGTTCCATTGCATGCCGATGTTTCCGAAGGTATGTACTTATATATATTTAAACGACATCACTATTTTGAGTGTGCTTGCAGGAGAAGGGATCTCTTACAATTGTAGATCCAGAGGGATCTCAGATCTAACACATTCAGAGGTACAACACACTCCAGGTTTGATAGTTTTCATATGCCTCTAATTGTTATGGAATTATGAACATATAGGTTTCATTTTTTGATCTATTGAAGTTATGATTATTGTACTAATATTTGGTCAAATTTGAAGTTAGAAACTAACTTTAGTCAAATTATTAGATTGATTAAGGTTGATATTTTAGAGTTTATCTGCATTATATTCTCTAACGCAGATTTATGTCAAGAAAGTATATTGTCTTAAGTATAGGGGACATGTTGAAGAGAATACTTGTCATCTTGAGTGAAGGAGACTCAGAAGAAAATCAACAACACTCATTCTTGAAGAGAAGAATCCAAGTTCTGGGTTTGATTGATTAAATTAATAAATCTCCAATTTGTACATATCAAGTTTGATAATTGATACAATACTAGTTGTGAGAACAATCCTTGAAAGGTTCTATTATTACTAGATACAATGAATACTTGGAAGCATGTAATTACTATTGATAGAAATACTTATTGTACTTGTTTGCAATATGAACTAACATCTCCTCTAGGAGATACTTCTTGTTTTATAAATTGCATGGAGGATACCATGGAAGAATGATTGATCACAACACTAGAAGAGTGTTGTTCCTATTATTATATTTTTATTTTTTCTCTTGTTCCAAGAAGGTCACAAGAAATAGATCTGAGAAGGAGCTACTGTGATTATTGTTCTCATTCTTGTTTTTATTATTATAAGAGTATTATTCTTGTCCACTTTTTCCCCCTTTGTTGTCCTTTTTTCGGGCATGTCACAGGTGATAACTCTGAGGGAAGATGCAGTGACAGTTGCAAGAGACAACATATTAGATGGTCTCTAGTTTGAGACATGGAGCAGACTATCTAGATCAAAAGTTGTATGCATTATTGTATACATCCATGTACCAAATAAGAAGAAGACAAAGAAGGGTACTTTTGCAAGATACAAAGTATCACATATGGAGATTGATTGTAAGGAGTAGAAGGCTCCAAAGATGACCAAACAAATTCCTCTAGTACAGTTGATCACTCTTCATATAACCAGGAAGCGTTAGTAGAGCCAGAAGGGCCTACCCAGAATCATTGTAGTAATCAGGAAGAGACCAACATGGTCTCGTGACACTTTACAGGATGTAAATCCATATAACATTGATGAGCCATATCATGAGGAGAATATGGCTCCACCAGTGGTGAGGTAGGCGACCCAACCAAATACCAAATCAGAAGGAGTCAGGGATTAGAGGGAGCCAATTGGCCCATTCAGTGAAGCAAACATGAAAACATTTCTAAGTAATAGTGATTGATGTGATTCTCAAAGACAAGAAGTCTCTAGGAGCAATGCATATCTAGGACATGATCATACCAGATAGCCAAGATTAAGAGGGAGGACTATATATCCCTTACTATGATTGATTCATTGTCATATGTTTTTATTTATGATGTGAATTGATTTTATTTCAACCAGTAGGCTCATGTTTGGCATGCGATGTTATAAGTATGTAGCTTATAACATTGCACAACATCTCATGATGGAGCCTGTCTAGGATGAAACCTCTTTTCTAACATGCTTGGAGTATCACGCTCCTTATAGTATGTTCTGGTAGATATGGAAGGAATCTATATAGTTTCCACATGTATTGGCATGTGGATGAGTGTTGAGCAGAAGTGTGGTCAAAGATAATAAAACCTTATGTGTGGTTGCATGAATATGATTACTATATCATAATACTTAAAAAAATGTTATTTCTTTATGCCTTGATTAAATTCATGATTATGGAATGTTGATGACTATTGGACTAAATTTGACTTGTGTAGATTTTAACCTTGTACAATATTTACTGCAAAAATATTTTCAGTAAAAGAACATAAAAGATACAATAGAAAATAAAAACATTACACAGATATTTTTTCCCTGGAAACCCAAACCGGGAAAACCAACATATTCTATATTCATTCATAGTATTACATATACAATATACATATAAGATCCAGTGGCATCCAAAACCCTAACCCAATGACCTGGATTAGTAAAAAACCCTAATTCCTTAATCAAAAATAGAAAACCATCGGCAAAGAAACCATGTGTCAAAAAACCACCTAAATATGTGACACGTTTCCTGAGGCATAAAATGTTTTCTCAGGGCCGCTACCCCCAAACCCTCGCACAGGGGGAATTTACCCCTTGTGTGCCCAATGCAACACACATGCTATAGTAATCGTGCAAAGAATATAACACATACCCAACATTCTCCCACTTGTTGTTTTATTTTCATACAGGGGGTTACAGGGTTAGATAGTCAACAATCCAGGGCAACAATGCCCATGGATCCTCTGCACCAAGAGAAATTCTCAGTGTTCACATATTTTTTTAATGAATCTGCAATATTCTTCAAAGTGTCCACCTTCATCAACAATACTTTCTTTTCTTCAATCATGTCTCTCACAAAGTGATATTGAATATCAATATGCTTTGTCTTTGAATGATAAGTCAAGTTCTTTGCCAAAAAAATTGCACTCTGACTGTCACAATCTATCCTTACATCTTGATGTACCAACCCAATACTTGAACACAATATTTGTAACCATATTGCTTCCTTACTTGCTTGAGTGGCTACCATGTATTCAACTTCTGTAGTTGAAAGTGCCACTACAACCTGTATTTTTCTCATCCAACTTATTTCTCCTCCAAACAAGTTAAACACATAGCCACTTGTATATATCCTACGATCTAGATCTCCAGCCTAGTCTGCATCCACAAAGCCATGTATATCCACCACTCTGTCCAATCCAGATCTTCCTTGGTAGCACAATCCATAGCTAGCAGTGCCACACAAATACCTGAAAACCTTTTTACTGTTGTCCAATTCCCCTTCCCTGGTTTTGACATATACCTACTCAAAACCCACTGCATGTGCAATGTTYGGTCTAGTACAGACCATTGCATACATCAAAMTTCCAACTGCACTCGCATATGGAACAYGAGACATGTCCTCCTCCTCTTCTTGTGTCTTGGGATACTAATCCACAGATAACTTTACACCAACGGGAATAGGAACCTTAACTGGTTTACATTCCTGCATATTAAACCTATGCAATATTATCTCGACATATTTTCTYTGATTTAACCAAAGTTTCCTCTTTTTCTGATCTCTTTTAATTTCCATGCCCAAAATGAAATTTGAAGCACCGATATCCTTCATGTCAAATTTAGAGGACAACTGAGTTTTCACATCCTGGATAATATCCTTGTTGTTTCCTATCAACAACATGTCATCCACATACAAGACCAAATAAATCAAATGATCACCAATTAATTTAAAACACACACAATGATCCTATTTGCTTCTTGTGAAGCCAATTCCTAGCATATTAGTATCAAATTTTTTATACCACATCCTTGGTGATTGTTTTAAACCATACGGGGACTTTTTCAACTTTCATACCAACTCCTTATTTCCCTTCACACAATAACCTTCTGGTTGCTTCATATAGATTTCTTCTTCTATATCCCCATGTAGGAATGTTGTCTTCACATCCATTTGTTCTACTTCAAAATCAAGTGCAGCAACAACAGATAACAAAAATCTTATAGAGGTTAACTTGGCAACAGAAGAAACAATCTCACCAAAATCAATTTCCTCAACCTGGGAATAACCCTTTTC
This sequence comes from Picea engelmannii, assembly GCA_009831015.1. Lineage (NCBI taxonomy): Eukaryota > Viridiplantae > Streptophyta > Pinopsida > Pinales > Pinaceae > Picea > Picea engelmannii. Next base: position 153,509 of record ML783214.1, on the reverse strand, counting down.
TACTAACTGAGCTTTGTATTTCTCCACTTTTCCTTCTGCATTCATCTTCTTTTTAAATACCCATTTGTTGTCAATGGGATTTCTTCCAGTAGGCAACTCCACTAGATCCAAGCCTCATTCTTATCCAAAGATGCCATTTCTTTGTCCATGGACCTTTTCTAGAGATTTCCATCCTCTGAATCCACTACTTCCCTGACAGTTCTAGGATCATCATCAGTAATAGACAAAGAAAAATTTGAACGGAAATCATATTAAGTATACCTTTCCAATATCCTTCTTTCTCGAACCGATCTCCTCAATACTGGAGTATGGGGATCTTCTTCTTTTGATTCATGTTCTTCTGTAGATTCTAACTCGTCATCCTTTAAATCAAACTGTATTTTCTCTGGCTCCTCCTTACTTGGTAGGACTTGTTATTTAACAACATCCTTCATTTCCCTAAATACCACATCTCGGCTATACACTACCTTCTTAGTTTCTGGGTTCCAAATCTTATAACCTTTGAGACCATATTTATATCCAATAAAGATACACTTTTCAGACTTCTTATCTAGATTACTCCTGTTTTCTGTTGGAACATGAACATATGCATCATAGCCAAATACCTTGAGATGTGTGAGAGAAGGTTCCTTACCAATCCATACCTCTTCTAGAGTCTTGTCATCTAACATTGATGAGGGTGATCTGTTGACTAGGTAACATGCAATACCCACTACCTCTACCCAGAATTCTTTCCCTAACCCGACACCACTGAGGATGCACCTTGCTTTTTCCATCAGTGTCTTGTTCATCCTTTCTACAACTCCATTCTGATGAGTTGTATATGGAGTAGTCTTCTACCTTGCTATACCGCACTTCTTACATAATTATTCAAATTCATTCCCGCAGAACTCTCTGCCATTATTTGTCCTCAACACCTTAATTCTTTTCTCTGTTTGATTCTCAACAAGATCCTTAAACTCTTTAAACCTATCAAATACTTCATATTTCTTCCTGAGGAAATATATCCAAGTATTCCTCGAGAAGTCATCTATAAATGAGACATAGTACGCAGATTTTCCCAATGATGGGATTGAAACAGGTCCAAAAACATCACTATGAACTAGTTGTAAAATTTCTTTTTCCCTCTTTGCACCAGAGGGGAATCTTACCCAATTCTTCTTCCCATATAGACAATGTTCACAAAAATAAAAATCCAGAGAGCAGTTAGACATGCTTTCAACCATACCTTTATTGTGTAGTAGTCGAAGACCCTTCTCTCCAATATGCCCCAGTCTTTGATGCCACAACATAACCTTTTCTCCGGAGATTGTAGGAGTACTTGCTTCTTCAACTCCAACATCATGAACAATGGAACTATTACACCCATCACTAATAGTGCTTCCTTGCAGCTTATATAGAGTTCCAAACCAAAATCCCTTCAACAACACCATTGCTCCTCGAACCATCCTGTAGGTTTCATTTTCAAATATTCTTTTTACCCCTGCATCGTCCATTTTTCTTATGGAAATCAAATTTCTATCCAAACCTGGGATGTGCAGAACACCAGGCAGTGTTCTAATCCTTCCATCTATGAGCCTCAACTTGACTTTCCTCATCCTATGATTCTTGTTGTTGAATCATCACCTAAGAAAAAATTACCTCCATCATACCTTTCATATTCATAGAACCACTTCCTGTGGGGAGTCATATGAAAGGTTGCACCAGATTCAACCAACCATGCCTCATGATTTGCATGTGTGATTGAATAATCCAAGTACAGATCCCCTCCTTCTTCCTTGGAGTTATTTTCTTATGTAGAAGGGGATTCTTCAGATCCCTTCTTTTTCTCAACTTTGGATCTACACTTCTTCTTGTAGTGCCCTTCTTTTCCACATATCCAACATACCTTTACAAACTTTTCGGGATATTTAGATCTACCCTTAGACTTAGATCTCCCACTTGAGAACTTATATTTATTTCTTTCCTAGGAGCGTCCTCTTGCAAATAATGCATCTCTGCTCTGTCTTTCCATATTCTTCCATCTCATCTCCTCCGACAATAAGGATGAGACTACTTCATCAAACTTTAAGGTAGTTGTATTACTACCTATGGCCACAACCAGACTATCCCAAGAGTCTGGTGAAGAACACAGTAAACCGATACATTTATCTTCATCTAAAATTTTAATCTCAATAGCTACTAACTGACTTACCACAGTATTGAAGGCATTCAAATGCTCTACCACCGAGTCTCCATCTCTCATCCTCAGGTTATACAACTTCTTTCTCTGGAATAGTTTATTTACTAAGGACTTAGATTGATACAACTTCCCCAAATTTTCCCATAAATCCTTGGTTGTAGATTCCTCTGACAAATTCAGTAATACTAAATCTGAGAGGCGCGGTCGGATTGTTCTCTTTGCTTTCCGATCCAAATTTTTCCAGTCATCTACTGAAGTTCCTGTAGGTGCATTACCTGGATCTACCATGATCCACTGATCTGTGTCCACCAACAAATATTCCATCTTGAGCTTCCACAGCTCAAAACTTTTCCCATTAAACTTATCGATCTCCATCTTCGAATTGCTTTCCATTTCTTTTCACCTAAAAAACAATACCATAGATCTCCCATTGTAACAAGGCTTATCACAGTCCCGAGTCAAACCCTTGACCACAAAGACGTCCCCCTGAAACCAACAATGCTCTGATACCAAATGTATATTTTAACCTTGTACAATATTTACTGCAAACAAATTTTCACTAAAAGAACATAAAAGATACAATGGCAAATACAAACATTACACAAAGATTTTTCCCCTAGAAACCCAAACCGGGAAAACCAACATATTATATATTCATTCATAGTATTACATTGTTTACAATACAATATACATATAGGAGCCAACGACATCCAACACCCTAACCCAATGACCTAGATTATTCAACAACCCTAATTCCTTAACCAGAAATAGAAAACTATTGGCAAAGCAAACATGTGCTGAAAAACCACCTAAATATGTGACACGTTTCCCGAGGGTTTTATGTGACTACTCTTGCAAAGAATATAACACATACCCAACAACTTGTAGGTAAGACCTACAAGAAGAGGATGACGAGACTTGCTCTGGAGGACAAGTGATTAAGTCAGCATATTGAAGATCCAATTGATATTCAATGCTCGAGAGGGAGCATGGCGATCAATTCCAGAGGGAGCTAGGAGCAGAAGGCTATGCCAGATGCACGAAGTAGTCATGTTTGGTTCTCATTATGGATGAAGTTGAGTATGTGGTAGCATGTGTAGTGAGAAGAGAAGCAATGTGGCTTTGAAAGTTGTTGTCTAGGTTATTTGGTCTTAGATTGGAGGCAACCTACATTTGGTAAGACAACCAGAGTTGCATGAAGTTGTCAGAGAACCCGATGTTCCATGATAGGTTGAAGCATGTCAAGATTATAAATCACTATATCATGGATATGGTGCAGAAGGGAGAAGTGAGGCTCTAGTTCGTGGCTATCGAGGATCAAGTTGTGAATGTGTTCACCAAGCCGTTGTTGAGGACGAAGTTTGAGTACTTCAGGGACAAGMTTGGTGTGGTCCCTCTTCATAGGGAGTGGTAGGTGGATCTCATMCAACATGAAMAATGGATGGMAATGAGTATGGAAAAATCTCATCCAACATGAAAAAGGGTTGGCACTGAGTCTGGTGGGTCTCATCTAGCATGAAAAAGGGATGGCACTGAGAACAAATGGAAAATCTCATCCCACATGAAAAGGGTTGGCACTAAGTCTGACGRATCTCATCCAACATGAAAAAGGGTTGGCACTGAGACCGAGGGTACACAAACTGTGGATTCTCCGACAAATGAATTTGAAATTCCTCACCACAGAAATYTGAAAACAATTACAATATATATGAAGTAAAATATTGGTTTATTTTTATAGCTAAAATACTTAGCATTATTTGAAATTTTTTTGCTATAAATTCTGATTCTGTAGCCGAAGTATGGAGGACTTGGAGGACTCGCTGATTATTTGCTCCAAAAAAATCGATTATTTAGCCAAAGATACGTAGGTTTTGTTGTTTATTTGCAATTTTTGTTGTAAAATTCTTTTTATTTAACTGAAAATATTGAGTACTTGTTGTTTATTTGCAATTTTTGTGGTAAAAATCATATTATTTAATAAAGAGTATAGAGGATTGGATGTTTATTTGCAATTTTTTTCTATAAAATTATATTATATTAGCTAAAAATATTGAGTGCTTGCTTTTTATTTCAAATTCAGCAACAAAATTCTGTTCATTTAGTTGCAAATATAAAAAAAAATGGTGTCTCTGTATTTATCATTTATCTTTCATCTAAAGATGTCTCTCTTCCCTCTCTATAAACATTACTTCTAATTTTAGAGTCACCTTGCTAACAAAGTTGAACATAAGAAAGAAAAAGTGTGCATGTAAATATCCAAAAATCCTTGTGATAAGATTGCCATGTGCCATAATAATGCCAAACAATGATTTATTTTTTATAAATGATCTAAACTTTCAATCACCAACTTCTATGTGATGCTAAATTAGGAAGAAAGTGTCGGGGATGGTGGTAATTGTGGCATATGATCATTTTAGCCTCGTTTATCTCAACCTTAATAGATGTTAAATGGAGTAATTCCTTCATTAGTTGTTTGACCAACTCTCATAGATGACAAACATGTTAAATGCACATACAAGATAGGTAAGTTTGCATTTATAAGGTAGGTGAAGTATGAAGTGTTCTGGAGAGTTATTTCTTATAATGTATTTTGTAATTTTAGTTTCATGTGAATGTGGAGAAGAATTGAACAACTCCATAGTTATTTTTTGTGTGTATGCTTTGTTTCATGAACGATTGCCTTTGCTTGAGCTTCAACAAGGTATCAAAGATAAAGTAAGACTCTTTGAAGATTGGAGAGCATTTGTAGGTTGTTGGAGAGAACTTTCGAGCTTCTTTCAGCCACAACAGGAAGAAGAGAAACTTCCAGGTTGTTCTGGGGCGAAAGCTTGAAGAACAACACTCTAAAAAAATGAGTTTTAGAGACGGACGCACCATGCCCATGTATACAGAGCATCCAAGGAAGATGGATGCCCCCCAACTAGTGTAAAGGGAGCGTCCATAACCCATGCCTCTGCGCATGATTTTTTGGCCTTTTGGACACCCTCCTTTACTGTGGACAAGGCACGTCCACCTTTGGACAAGAAGCGCCCAAGCAAATTTTTGGGTCTTTTTACCCATTTCGAAACACAATTGTCCAAGCAAAAAATTTGAGTTTTTCCTATTATCCCCTACCCTAGGGATAACTAAGGAGATCATGTCTCGAGGCCCACAGGTCCTAGACATGGAGTACTGAGAGCCAGACGACTTGAGCATGGCCTCAGAGGGCCCTTCTTTTCTTCAGTGGTGCATATTTATTAGCATTAGCAGTATCCACCCACCAGCTTGATCCTGAAGTAGCAGTAAGTATTGCTCCATGAGGTAATGAGTCTAGGTATCATGGTATGTGTCACTCTGATTCTTTAAGCACTTGAATATTTTTCATTGAATTCTCCTTCATTTCATAATGTTTTCTTGGAAACTATGTTCTTTGACCTGTTCACACCTAGAAGGGTGACATGGTGCCCTAGTCAGTTGATCTCCCTTTAGGATGGGTTTCCACTTGGTTGGTCTATGAAAGGTCATTGTCCATTCCCTCCATACTTACTACTTTCCATATGTATTCATCTCATCTCCCCCTACCTTTGTTCAGACATTGGGATTGGCCACACTAGGAAGGGTTGTACCTTGCCTTATGGGAAGAAGGGGCTAAAGGCCTAGAGGGAAAAATTAGTTGGAAAGAGTTAAAATCCTTTCAAAACCTTTGAGATGATTCGACCAAGGATTCCCGAGAAAGTAGTAAAAATATTCTCAACAAGAAAAGGGAACCCATAAGATAAATAAACACTTAAGGTACTAGTTGGTGATAAGAGGTCTCATCATGAACCAACCTATTATGACCATGGTAATGTAGTGGTATGAAACTACCACCTATCTGGTCACCAAACTAGGGTACTGGCTCTTGGTGGCATAACCAATAGAAAGGGGGTCTCATCACGAGCCACCCTTCTCATCTCCGTGAAATTTTTGTGGATAACATTGTCACCTCTAGTCACCAAGCCAGGACAATGTCCCTCAACTCTTCCCTTGAAACACAAAAGGAAAATATCAAAAGATAATAAATTTAATAATAAAAGGTAGCAAATGAGCTAGGAAATAATGGCATATATGACAAGGTGCAACTCGCCCTCTACAAAGGCACCCACATGTAAGACTCACATTTACCTGTTATGATTACACCCCATACCCAAATACTTACCCCACACCACCTCATACACGTATATGAACTGGATTGGCTCTCACCTCAGAAACACCCCAAACTTAAGGAGGATTATCCCAATAGAACACCCTGAGACCTTCTCCAAATCCGACTTGTCAAATTGCATAACATCTTTGAGCATTCGTCTGGGTAAAGGGGGCTTTGATGCACATGTTTGGGTAATTTGATTATTGGATGTGATTTACATGTTATGATCCCTATGACTTATGAACCCCTGGAGGGAGTACTTGTTGTTGTTGTAGGAAATTGCCTGGTGGATAGGTACACATGAGGGAATGATTAGCTCATACCTTCATGGGGCTAAAATCCCATATATGGATGTTGTAACCCTAGCCAGGGTAAAAAAGACATCATAGATTTGCACCAGGAAGAAAGAAGGGTGTTTCCCTTGGAGACACCTTGGCAGACCTAGACCTAGGGGGGTCTTCCCTTCCACTTGAAAATTTTCCTTTGAGAGCCCAGGATGTCAACATCATGACCTTGGACGTCATCCAGAGCTAGGTTTTGCATTTTGGAGGTATATGTGAGCTGGTTGACACGTGTGGGCATCATCTAGAGCCTTTGGAGGCCAAACATTCTGCATCCTGAGCCCAACATTCCACCTTAGGGGCTCAATGTCACCTTAGAAGGGCATGATGTCACCCTTGGAGATGTATTTAGATGATAATTAATTTTATTTATGTCTAAATTGAATTTATTTGTAATTTGGCCAGGTAGGCCTTTATTGAACTAAAATTAATTAAAGGTCACTGGTTTTGTATAAATAGAGATAAAGTACTCTCATTTTTACATCACAACTCCTCACACAAGAAGAGAGGTCTGAAATTTGTTCCCTAGAAGGGCTATTGGCTAAAATTGTGAGGAAAACTCTTGTATAAGGCTATTTTTTTGCAAGTTGGATCAATCTTGGAAGCTTTTATGGTAATCTTGCATGGTATTTCATGATTATTCTTGGTGCAAGTAGGTAAAATCTGCATTTTTTGTCATCTATTGAATGATTTATGTATGGTTTTATTTACTCATACAAGATTATGAAATTGCATGATATGATTAATGCTTGAAGTAAGGAACTTAAATTGCTACTTCCTTACTTTCTATCTGCCAATCTTTTCATTGAATTGATCTAGTAACTAGTGAAACCCTAGAGCCCTAGTTTCCTAGCACTATAAGGTTTTGACCTAGTTATATTTTCCTAAGTTCTTATCCCATAAGAAGCCTAAGGAGAGAAAGGTGCTAGGGCCTAGAATTGCCTACACCCTAGTATCTTGTTTATTGAGGAAAATGCATAGGGGGACTTAAGTTACTACTTCTCCTATGCATTCTCCCTCTTGGACTTTTGTGCACTATCAAAATTGATTTGCAGCCTTAGAAGAAGTCGTCCACTTGACTTCATAAGCCCTAGAAGGCACTAGTTCTAGCCTCTCTCTTATTGAAGGATTGATTAAACACTCAAACACTCTTCTCCTAAGATTTTACTAACTATCTCTAACCCTAGTTTAACCTAGATCACTAAACTATTTGTCATTATTACAAAATATTGTTACAACCATCTAACTGCAGCAAATTTTCTGCAAAATTGACCTTTAATGCTAGCTAGACACTTCAGAAATTGCTTGTGACAATTAATGATCATTTTTCCTAGTAAAATCTACCTTTTCATTGTCTTTTCAAGCAATTTTGAGGCATATTTCTTGTAGCTGTTATAAAATACTTATTGTCGTTGTAAACTGTCATTTTTCTGCAATTTTATATCAGCCATCATATATTTCAAAGATTTATTGTCTTATTGAAGCACTAACATCATTTTGTACTTGAAGCTGCCATATTTTTGCTTGTTGTCTTGTTTTGGGAAGGTACACTTCAAACATTACATTTGTTTCATCTCTTAATACATAAAGACCTTTTGGCTTGAGTGACCAATGAGAGGGGGGTATTCTTGCATCATTTCCTTAGTTTCATCATCCCTTTAGGTCACTAGGGGCGTCTCCCTTGGGGTAATTTCAACATACTCCTAAACAAAAAGGGTTTCCTATTAAAGTGGCAGTGATAGGTCACTCCTTGTTTATGCCAATATTGCCTCACTTTCCTTGGGATTTGAGGAAGTACAAATTGTGCGATAACATTTTTGGCACCGTTGTCGGGGAACATTGAGTCAATATTCCTCAATGACACTTTTTCGGTAAGACTTTCCCTCAAAGCCTTGATCTTACTAATATTACCTAGTGACTCCATTGGACGTGATTCCCTTACTTCCTTTGATAATCCTTAAGAGGATATCTGACGACTCCACTTACCTTTTCCAAGGTGCCACCTTACTCTCAACTTTGTGATATTTCCAAGATATGGGATCATGGTGCCCTGGGAACAAGTTTATCTGACTATTGATTTCGAAAGTTTTCAAGGATAGCTGGATTATTTTGATACAAAATGGTTAAAAAACTCTCCAATATTTGGAGGCCTCCCAATTACTCACATTGTAAAATTCTTGAAGTATATAAGTGAGATAGAATTGGAAGGGGTGATGTTTTGGTAAAATTTTTGCAAAGGTAAGGGTATATCATCTTTCGTAGACCTCATTAGTAGTTCTATTGAGTTTGTGAAACCAAAATTCTAGACATATGAAGATGCCCTTCAAAATATCTCAATAGCCCTAAAGGACGAAGGATTCACCACTGAGATTGTGGAAGATCTCAGAGATGTGTAGCATACTCAATACCAAGAACCCTCAGATATACAAGTAGAGATTTATGAAGAACGTTTTGAACCCCTTAATGAGGAGCAATAATTTTCCCATGATTCGATAGAATGCAGTAAAGACTTGACTAAAGAAGTGAGTTATGAGGACGAAGCACTAGTATCCGCTCCTCCGTCCCATGAAGCTCTGCAAGATCCTATCTCTCCTGCACAATACAAAGAGAATAAGGTGATTCATTTTCCTTGCGAGGCTTTTGATGACACTTTGTTCTATGATTTAGAAGGTGAAGAAGTAAAGGAACCCTTGGAAGAGCTAGGTCCTTCATTGTCTGATGAAGGAGAAAAGATGATTAAAGAGATGAGTTTTGGGGATGATTTACTAGACCCTCTTCCATTCGATGAAGTCATCCAAGCCATTGATGCTCCTACACAAAAATAAGTGAACACGGTAAGTTATTTCCCTTTCCAAGATTTTGATGATGCTTTATTTTATGATTTGGAAAGTGAACAAGTATTAGAGGAGCCCTTGGATGCATTAAATCCTTCATATGATGATAAAGGTAGTGATATGGTTGATAATATTGATGAGTTCATACATGTTGGAAGATGTAAGTGGGATGTGATTGGTTCTAATGAGGATCCCATTTATGATATGGAAGGATATCTTCGAATGCTACATTTACAAAAATCATATGATGTTCCTAATAATTTTGACGTTTGGCAACAATATGATGATATAATTACAAMAGTTTTCCAAACACCCAAGGATGACCCAATGCAATGTTCTCTTGATGATTTTTGGTCATACCTTGAGGATTTTGATGAGTATTYCTTTGAGAACTTGGATTAAATTTATGAAGAAKATTATCAACCATCGTTGTGCTCAAATTTTGATAAAGGTGAGGATGTTGCTCACCCAAAGCAAGGTACTTGTGACAAGGTTTTCCAGCTCCCTTCGACTACTTTACCTCGCTATGTCACTAAGGGTGTAGTTGGRAAACATGTCCCTCTTCTTAAKTTTTCTCTAGGGCAAAACCCTCTTTCATAATTCAAGGGTAGGTTGAATACCTTAAGAAGAATTTTATTATCTCAATCTTTCATATTTCCCTTAGAAAATTACCAATCATCCTCTAGGTTCTTACTAGCCCATTTCCCAGACCTCAGGATGTGATGACGTCCGAGGTGGCCAACCTTCAGACCCTTTGAGTCAGTATTTTGAGCCTTTTGTTTTCCACGATCCCTTTCTGAGATGGATTGAGAACTTTCCTAGAAGTGTAACTTCGCATAATTTTGTCCCTCCCTCCTGCCTCCATGAGCTAGACTTTACGATTTTCAATGATACGATGCATGCTCTAACTGATGTTATTTTTGTGCTTAACTTGTCATTGTTTTGGTTTATGATGAATCACAAAGGAATGTATTATGAGATATTGCTAGGAAGGTTTCATTGGTTATTTGACTACACCTATAATTCAACCAACAAGTAAGTAGAGGTGGGTAGGCATTTCCATCCATTGTATATACCATCTGCATATCATGATAGCTTAGTTGTAGTTTCATTTTCATATTGTATTCTTCCATTATGTATATATGTATGATGATGATTATATGATAGATTAGAGATTCTCTTTTCACTATTATATCATATATTAACAAGGGGTGAGATCACCACCCTAAGGATTACTAATACATTTTGTTGAGATTTAGCAGACATAGGTCATACCAGAGATGTTGAGGTTCTCATGCGCTCTACGGTGAGCACATGTCCCTGATTTGGAGCCATATTTTATCCCCTACCCTAGGGATAACTAAGGAGATCATGTATCGAGGCCCACAAGTCCTAGACATGGAGTACTGAGAGCCAGACGACTTGAGCATGGCCCCAGAGGGCCCCTCTTTTCTTCAGTGGTGCATAGTTACCAACAATAGCAATATCCATCCCACCGGCCTAATCTTGAAGTAGCAGTAAGTCTTGCTCCATGAGGTAATGATTCTGGGTATAATGGTATGCGTCACTCTGATTATTTAAGTAATTGAATATGTTGCATTGAATTTTCCTTCATTTCATAAAATTTTATTGGAAATTATGCTCTTTGACCCGTTCACACCTAGAAGGGTGACATGGTGCCCTAGTCAGTTGATCTCCCTTTAGGATGGGTTTCCATTGGGTTGGTCTATGAAAGGTCATCGTCCGTTCCCTCTATACTTACCAATTTCCATCTTTATTCCTCTCATCTCCCCCTACCTTTGTTTAGGCATTGGGATTGGCCACACTAGAAAGGGTTGTACCTTTCCTTGTGGGAAGAAGGGGATAAAGGATCAGAGGGTAAAAGTACCTAGAAAGAGTTAAAATCCTTTAAAACCTTTGAGATACTTCACCCAGGGATTCCCGAGAAAGAAGTAAAAATATTCTCAACAAGAAAAGGGAACCCATAAGATAAATAAACACTTAAGGTACTAGTTGGTGGATAGGAGGTATCATCACGAGTCAACCTATTATGACCATGGGCATGTAGAGGTATCACACTACCACCTATTTGGTCACCAAACCAGGGTAATGGCCCTTGGTGGCATATCCAAGAGAAAAGTGGTCTCATCATGAGCCAACTTTCTCATCTCCATGAAATGTTTGTGGATAACACTGTCACCTCTGGTCACCAAGCCAAGACAGTGTCCCTCAACTCTTAGCTTGAAGCGCAAAAGGGAACTATCAAAAGATAATAAAGTTAAGAATAAAAGACAGTAAATGGGATAGGAAACAATGGCATCTATGATAAGGTGCAACTCACCCTCTACATAGGCACCCATAGGTAAGAATTACATTTCCCTATTATCACTACACCCCATGCCCAAACACTTACCCCATGCCACCTCATACACTTACATGACTTGGATTGCCTCTCACCTGGGAAAGACTCCAAACTTAAGGAGGATTATCCCAATAGGACACCTTGAGACCTTCTCCAAACCTGAATTATCAAATTGCATAACGTCTTTGAGCATTCATCTGGGTAAAGGGGGGTTTGATGCACATGTTTGGGTAATTTGATTATTGGATGTGATTTACATGTTATGATCCTTGTGACTTATGAACCCTTGGAGGGTGTACTTGTTATTGTTGTAGGACCTTTCTTGGTGGAGAGGTACACATGAAGGAATTATTAGCTCAAACCTTCATGGGGATAAAATCCCACAGATGGATGTTGTAACCCCATCCAGGAGAAAAAATACATCATATATTTGCACCGGTAAGAAACAAAGATGTTCCCCTTGGAGACACCTTGGAAGAACTAGACCCAGGGGGTCTTTCCCTTCCAACTAGACATTGGGCTTTGAGATCCCAATACGTCACCATCATGACCCTCGACGTCATCCAGAGCTAGGGTTTGCATTTTGGAGGCAGTTGTGAGCTGGCTGGCACATGTAGGCATCATCTAGAGCATTTGGAGGCCAAATGTTATGCATCCTAAGCCAAACGTTCAACCTTAGGGGCTCAATATCACCCTAGAAGGGCATGGCGTCACCCTTGGAGATGTATTTAGATGATAATTAATTTTATTTATGTCTAAATTGAATTTATTTGTAATTTGGCCAGGTCATCCTTTATGTGACCTAAAATTAATTAAAGGTCACTGGTTTTGTATAAATAGAGATAAATTACTCTCATTTTTACATCACAAATCCTCACACAAGAGGACAGGTCTGAAATTATGAGGCACACTCTTGTACAAGGCTAATTTTTTGTAAGTTGGATCAATCTTGGAAGCTTTTATGGTAATCTTGCATGGTATTTCATGATTATTCTTGGTGCAAGTAGGTAAAATCTGAATTTTTTGTCATCTATTGAATGGTTTATGTATGGTTTTATTTGATCATACAAGATTATTAAATTGCATGATATGCTTAATTATTGAAGTAAGGAACTTAAATTGCTACTTCCTTACTTTCTATCTGCCAAGGTTTTCATTGAATTGATCTAGTAACTAGTGAAACCCTAGAGCCCTAGTTTCCTAGCACTCTAAGGTTTTGACCCAGTTATATTTTCCTAAGTTATTATCCCATAAGAAGCCTAAGGAGAGAAAGGTTCCAGGGCCTAGAATTGCCTACACCCTAGTATCTCATTTCTTGAGGAAAATGCATAGGGGGACTTAAGTTACTACTTCTCCTATGCATTCTCCCTCTTGGACTTTTGTGCACTATCAAAATTGATTTGTAGACTTATAAGAAGTTGTCCACTTGACTCCATAAGCCGTAGAAGGCATTAGTTCTAGCCTCTCTCTTATTGAAGGACTGATTAAACACTCAAACACTCTTCTCCTAAGCTTTTACTAACTATCTATAACCCTAGTTTAGCCTAGATCACTAAACTATTTGTTGTTGTAACAAAATATTGTTACAACCATCTAAATGCAACAAATTTTCTGCAAAACTGACCTTTAATGCTAGCTGGACACTTCAGAAAATTCTTGCGATAATTAATTATCATTTTTCCTAGTAAAAGATACCTTTTCATTGTGTTTTCAAGCAATTTTGAGGCATATTTCTTGCAGTTGTTATAAAATACTTATTGTTGTTGTAAACTTTCATGTTGCTGCAATTTTCTATCATCCAACATATATTTCAAAGGTTTATTGTCTTATTGAAGAACTAACATCATTTCGTACTTGAAACTGCCATATTTTTTCTTGTTGTCTTTTTCTGGGCAAGTACACTTCAAACATTACATTTGCTTTATCTCTTAAGACTTGAAGACCTTTTGAATTGAGTGACCAGTGAGAGGAGGGTATTCTTCCATCATTTCCTTAATTTCATCAGCCCTTTAGGTCACTAGGGACATCTCCCTTGGGGTAATTTCAACATACTCCTAAACAAAAAGGGGTTTCCTATTAAGGTGACAGTGATAGGTCAACCCCTTGTTACGCCAATCTTGCCTCACTTGCCTTGAACTTTTGGCAAGTACAGACTGTGCAATAACATTGCCCATTTCGAAAAAGGAGCAAATTTGTTTTTGGGTTTTTCCCATTTCGACAAAGGAGAAAAACAAATTTTGGGTTTTTCCCATTTCGACAAAGGAGAAAATTGTTTTTGGGTTTTTCCCATTTCAACAAAGGAGCAAGAGCAATGTTTTTTGGGTTTTTTCCCATTTCGACAGAGGAACAATATTTCGTCAAGATATAAGCAATGAAATCTAGCAACAATCCAGTGCTCAAACGAGGACCAATTTTAATGGGTAAGAACTATGATGTATGGTCTATTAAGATGAAAAATTTCCTCTGGTTTGAAGATTGTTAGGAAGAAGTTGTTAATGGATTTCAGGAACCATATCCGACGAATCTTCAAGTAATGACAAATGCATAGAGAAACACCCTCGGAGAGCTCAGGAAGAAGGATAGAAAATCCCTATGTCTCATCCAACAAGGGTTAGAGAAATATATTTTCCCCAAAGTCACAGTAGGAGATCATGCCAAACAATCATGGGATACTCTTGAAATAACCTATCAGGGGATTGACAAAGTAAAACATGCAAAGTTGCAGACACTTAGGAAGAGTTTTGAGACTCTTCAAATGAAGTATTCAAATTTTGTGGATCATTTTATGACCCATGTCACGAGCATTGTGAAGCAAATGTGCGCCCATGGAGAAGACATTCAAGAGAAAAAGGTCATTGAGAAGGTACTTCGAAGCCTTCCCGATAAATTTAATATGGTTGTGGTCGCCATAGAAGAGTTGAAAGACCTGTTACAATTGAAATTTGAAGAACTCATGGGATCTTTGTTAACCCATGAAAGTAGGTTTAGTCGAAATACTAGATATTTGGAGAATGCATTCCAGTCTCATGCCTCCATAAGTGGAGACAAAGGTTGAGGGAATAGAAGCATAGGAAGACGATACAAAGGTATCTCTCAAACAAGAGAGAGATCAACTTCAAAATTTTCAGAACAAAGTGAATAGCTGGAACAACCACATAGACACTCTCATAACCAAAGAGGGAGAGGCATAAATTTTAATCAGCCAAGATGGACTGATAAATCAAGGATCCAGTGCTATTATTGCAAGAATTTTGGTCACTATTAAAGTGAATGCAGAAGAAGCAAGCATATCTGAATAGGGGCAGGGAAAATGTTACCAACACCAAAGAAGGAACATCTGAATAAATGTTATTTTCATGTCAAGTTACAAAAGAAGCAAGCGAAAATCATGATCGCTAGTTGTTGGACAGTGGCTGAAAAAACCATATGACATGTAACAAAGATATGTTTTCTAGTTTAGATAGCTCTGTCACATCTCAAATTAAATTGGGAGATGATTATCAAAATAAAGTTGCAGGCAAGGGTATAATTGTTGTATTAACTAAACAAGATGAAAAGAAGGATATTCATGATGTTTATTATGTACCTGGTCTTAGAAATAATTTAATGAGTGTAGGCCAGATGAATGAACACAGTTGTAAGGTAATTTTTGAAGGTTCCAAGTGTACAACCTTGGACAAACCACCCAGTAAGAAAATTATAGCCACAATACAAATGACCAAAAATATAATGTTCCCTTTGATATTGAGAAATGTAAGTTTGTCACAATCATATGCCCAAAATGTATCAAGGTCAGATGAGACTTGGTTGTGGCATATTAGATATGGTCACTTACAATTTAGAAATCTAAGTCTTTTATAGAGGAATTCTATGGTCAAAGGTTTCCCCATTATAAATAAACATAAAAATTCTTGTGAGAGTTGTATTTTGGCCAAACACCAAAGGGATAGTTTTCCCAATGCTTCCTACAAAGCAAAAGAACACCTTGAATTGGTGCATACATACCTTTGTGGTCCAATGCACACTCAACTAATAGGAAGTAGCTTTTATTTTCTAATATCCATTGGTGATTTTAGCAGGAAAACATGGGTGTACTTTCTCAAGCACAAATCAGGTACAATTGAAAATTCAGAGAATTTAAACCCTTGACATAGAAACAGAGTGGGAAGTACATCAAATTACTCAGATCATATCGAGGAGGTGAGTATGAGTCCAAGGAATTTTCAACATATTGCAGGCAACATGGAATCAAGATATAGTTTACCACAAGATACACTCCACAACAGAATGGAATAGTTGAAAGGAAGAATCATACAATAATGAATATGGATAGAAGTATGCTAAAGGCCAAGAATTTTTCAAATGAATACTGGGGTGAAGCAGTGGAATTCCTAGTATATATTTTAAATATGTCACCAACCAGTATTATGAAAGATCAAATCCCTCAAGAATCCTAGAGTGGTATGAAATCTAGCATTTATCATTTTAAAGTTTTTTGTTGTGTAGCTTATGCACATGTTCTTGAAGAGCCGAGGAGAAATGTTTATGATAGAAGTGAAAAATGTATATTTGTGGGATACAATGAACAATCTAAATCATATAGGATGTATAATCCTATTACCAAGAAGTTGATAGTAAGTAGAGATGTGAAATTCCAAGAAGATAAATCTTGGGATAACCAAACAAGTGAAATACTTGTAGAACATATTCCTTATATATAGGTAGATAAGCAGGTGGAAGCTACAATAAAATAAGCTTATCCACCAAGACTTCCAATATTTCAAGTACAAGTTCAAGGAGAACAAACAAAACACATTTCTTCCTCTTCTTCTAGCAATGATTCATATCCCACTATAGCAAACTTAAGGAACCAAAGAACAAAACCCTTGATAGAAATTTATGAGCAAAATGATAACATGGATCAACAAACACACCTTGCCTTGATATCTTATCAACCAATACACTTTGAAGAAGCAGTAAAGGAAGAAAAGTGGGTTGATGCAATGAATGAAGAAATTGAAGCAATTGAAAGAAACAACACATGGGGTCTTGTGGATCTCCCCTCAGGTAAAACTAGCATTGGAGTTAAATGGGTGTATAAGACAAAATTCAATGAGAAAGGAAAAGTAGAGAAGCATAAGGCAAGACTTGTAGAAAAAGGGTTTTCTCAACAACTTGGTATTGACTATGGAGAGACATTTGCTCCATTAGCACATTTGGATACTGTCAGAGTAGTTCTAGCAGTTGTAGCTCAAAACAAATGGTCAGTCAATCAAATGGACGTTAAATCAACCTTTCTAAATGGGTTTTTAAAGGAAGAATTTTATGTGAATCAACCACCAGGATTTCAGATCAGAGGTAAAGAGTAAAAAGTGTATAGACTGAAGAAAACACTGTACGGTTTGAAACAAGCTCCAAGAGCTTGGTACAATCACATGGATACTTATTTTCTCAACAATGGGTTCAACAGGAGCATCATGAGCCCACACTTTACACCAAAAGAGACCAAAGAGGTAATATTTTGATAGTTTGTCTCTATGTTGATGAGATGATTAATACAATACATTTTTTGTTGAATGAATTCAAAGTAGCCATGCAAAGTGAATTTGAAATGACTAATCTTGGCCTCATGAAATGGTTTCTAGGAATTGAAGTTGAGAAACCTGAAAAGGAAATTTTTATCTGCCAGCAAAAATATGCCACAGATATTTTGAAAAGGTTCAAAATGAACAAACGCAAGCCAATAGATACACCAATTGCAATAGGTACAAAATTAAGTAAACAAGGTGAAGGAACAAAAATTGATTATACTCTGTATAAGAAGTTGTAGGAAGCCTCATGTACTTTACAACCACCTGTTAGCGATATTTCTTGTTAGCAATATCATCTAGCGCCATCGGCGAAAGCTCCACAGGAGGGATTCATCAGGAATCGGGATATCGGAGATCCCAAGAGTGAGAGTTTTGTGCATTGCAGAGTCGCAATACGCGATTTCCCGATCGGTGGGGAACAACTGTCAATCGTGGAGGACAGGTGGCAGGCTTTCGCGATGGGGAATGGACCATTGACAGGTCAATGGCCATGAGCCATCGGGGATCGGGGAATCGCGAGTCTGGAGGATGCGTGCTTGTTGACATCGCAAATCATGAAACCCCGATGGAGAGTATGGTCGAGGGCATATGGTAGTGGTCACTTGGACCAGGGCCTAGTCGGAGGGATAGCACGAAAGGAGCCATCGAGGATCGAAGATTCGCGAGTCTGGAGGACTTGTGTATCGAGACATCGAAAACGCCGAAGCCCCGACAAAGGTTTGGCTCAGGTCATATAAGAGGTGGTCGTATGGACCATAGTATAGCCAGGAGGGCTAACCCATACACGCGCTCATCGAAGAATCGGTGATCGGGAGTTCAAAGGGTCAAGGACTCTTGACAACGGGGAACGTGAAACCCCAAAACCCGATACAGAGTCGGGAAAAATCCATGGATTTGGTGCCTGGTCATCGAGAAGGAGGCCAGGGGGAGGGGCGTTTTCCACATTGGCCAGGCGAGTCCCCCTGCAGAAATCCAACAAAGCAGCAGACAACCAAAGGTAGGCTACCACATCTCCCAAATGAATATTTGACCAGATCTTCTCAGGTCCCGATGAATCAGATAATGCAAATGAAGAAGGTGGGTGATACATCGTCTCCTTCCTGAAATAGAAGGTTAGAAAGGAGCGTGTACAGAGACAGGCTGTCAGTTCCTCCTGACAGAGATCACGTTTGACAGACAACTGCATGGGCATTCTGCCCAACATCTGCATGCGTAGTCTAACAGAGAAGTTCCTCAATTTCAAGCATTAAATTCATGATATGATCGTGCCTTCAACGCCTGAATCAGTTCCAAGTATATGTAGGCATTTCTACCATTTTTGTGGGTATCGATGGTTGAGTAGAGCTCCCGGATGTAAATTTTTAATGAAGCACTGATACTTTGATTATGTATGAACTTTTGAGACTTCTTGCCTTATGAATGTCAGTTTCTTTCATATCTTAGTTTACACTGTGTTAGAGCAGCTCGGAATTGGAGGATCCAGTCGAGCTGTAGCTATTGTAGGATGATGTTGTAATGGATCACTGTAATAGTTGCGCCGCCTCTAATCAGTTCTTGTGATTTTCCCATCACTGAGTGACTTGGAATTGGAGGATCCAGTCAAGTCTCCTTTCAGTTTCTTGAGACCCTGAACCAAGCGGATCTTGCATTTAGAGTATTTCTTCTACAAATTGTCGAAAGCCTGTTGCCCAAAGTTGTTTGTTCACTTTTCTTACTACGTCCTCCACCTGCTCATATTTTAATCAACCCACTGGCTGAATTTAAGATTCCAGACCTCCTTTGTTCTTTACGTACCAGACTCAGTCCCTGAGTTAGAGTGATATCTCCTCGAGATGTTATCTCCATTTGATCATCCCTTTATAAACAAATCGTGACATTAAACCGATGGGTGTCGGGCTCTGCTCCTGCAAGAAATCCAGGAGTGACTTCCGATGCTAACATTTTTGGCGCCGTTGCCGGGGACGAAATTGAAGATTTTCCCTGGGTAGAATGACATTGAGCCTCTGAATCCGAAGGTGCATCGGATTATCAGAGCCTTTCAAGATTTCTAATTTTCACCTGGCGACTCCATTGTGATGACTCTGCTGGGGAGAACCTGCTCTGTTAATTGTGGCTTTCAGAGGCAGGCATACGCGGTCTCATCCACAGCTGCCTCAAGCTACACCTGAAACAGATCCAGAGGCGATGCTCAGAAAGGGAAAGGCCTCTGAAGAAGAAGCGTCTGTCATCGAACCAGGTAATCCACCATATCCTTCTGTTGGAGCTCCTTTTTCTCCTCCTCAGTTATTTGACAGGCCTTTCTCTGCAGTTTCCCGTTTCCTAAATTTTGGGAGTGTTCCTCTTGAGTTTTCCTTTCCTGGTCTAGGACCAAAGGGACAAGACTTTGTCACTCCCCTCTCCCCTGAAGTTGTACCCTGGTGTAGACCCAGGACCGCAGGAGATTTCCCTATGCCTAGCTTAACCACTCCTGTACAAAGAGGAGCACCTGCTAACTTGAGCTCGTCTGCCTTCTCCTTAAATCCCCTCTTGTTTCCCACTCCACTTCGAGACTCATTCTCAATAACCCCATTGTGAACTCCTCCTCCTCCAAATTCTCCTCCACCTAATATTCCTATGGCTGGTGCTAATCCCCCTCTGAATAGAATGGACGCCATAGTTGATGCTAGGTATGCTCCCTTGATCTTACCTGATCCCATGAATCCTTTCCCTGCTGGAGATTACTTAAAATATATGCCCAAGTTCACTGGGGAAGGGGACATAACTTCGGAAGAACACCTGGCTTCTTTCTACAGTTATGCAGACAACCTGAACATTAGAGATGAAGATGTCTGGATGAGGGTTTTTGTCCAGAGCCTGGATGGTGAGGTAAGGAAATGGTTTAGAGGATTAGCTCCCAGATCTATTGCTGGAATTGAAGCCCTGGATAATGCTTTCCTGAGGAAGTGGGGAGATAAGAAGGATTTCATGTATCATATGACTGAGTTCTGGTCTTTGAAGAAGATGGAAAGAGAGTCTGTCTCTAACTTCTCCAAAAGATTCAATAGGATGTGTCAGGCTGCTAAATTGAAGCTTTTAAGTGACCTGAAACACTAAATTGTCAAACCAGGGTTGGTAAACTTCGAGATGATACACAGTATGTGTAGGCAAGCGTCTAGTCTCTATCTAAATGCTATCCTAAGAAGAAAACACACACCTATCCTGAAAACTTGAATTCTAATGATGAACTCGAACCTGAGCATTTCCTATTAAGTCATAAATAGAAAAACAGTCTTGTGCTCAAATGCTGGTACTGCTATTTCTTATTCAACAAGCGTGGTTGTATGAAATCATTCTATCTATATGTTCAATCATCTACCATCAACATTTTCGTTTAATTCATGACACACAGGGTATTGTCGAAACTGCATTCATTCTGAGCATCAAAAGCAAATCTAATGCTATCTGCAGGAAAACAGAGTACTATCCTCTCTACTGGTACCAGGAGCTCCTTTTGTTCTAACTGTAACCTAACTATTCTAAGCACACAAGGCACTACTGTAAAGCAAAATACATGCTACTCCTGAGTTACATTCGAAGTGAAAATGAAAACCAAACAACCATATGCATATTCTAAACCTACAGGCATCAGTCCTATGTTTAATATTCAGCGATGTCAAAGATAATAGTGCGCTGTAACGATTCAATTGAGGAACAAATAAACACAATCCTGAAACTTTTAGAGTGTCGTGTAAGCAAACGTTAACACACTGCAATGAACTGAAACTATGATAAACTGAAATGAAATCTGTGAACGCCAAGCTACCTCAGATGCAAGTTATAAAACCTCGAAATGAACTATATCTATAACAACACAAACTAGATCTATTGCAAATTAAGGCAGTGACTTGCACCAGTTTGGCGGGCCCAACCAAACGGCACAAACGCTGTGAGAAACGACCAGAGCCGACTAGATCATTCTACACAAATATATTGTAATTTCACGCCTCATTAAATCATCAAAATAATACTCAGATCATATGACAGTCGAATAGTATATGCAACAACAGTTTGTATTCAAGACATAAGTTCATAGCATAATCCAACAACAATAGCAAACGACAACAGTAATAGTAATAGTAGTGGTAACCCGTTCTCAGTAGTGATCCCGGGTTTTAATAGAAGTCTCATTGTTCATAACAGTCGAATAACAAAGATGCCTAAAACAAACGGATCCCTGATCCGAGAATAGTCATGGAATCAGTTAAAATGTATATCACATCTTCGTGACACGTAGTGTCACGAAGTGTGAATGATGAAGAGTAGTCGATCCAGGTTTATCATTATGCTCTCGAGTGCTCTGTGGCGATGACTCCAACTGGCCTGTGAACCTTTCTGTCCTTCATTCAAACCATAACGCACACCATAATGCACAACTCTCGAACGGCTCCACTGGTACTTCCACGGGTGCGGGTTGGTACCTGGTACCGACATCCTGTTCCAAAAATAGCAGTGGTACCTAACCCAAACGTTATTAGTTCCATTATCAATTTAAAGCATTAAAGTACATAAAAATAGTTTGAAATGCAAAGATACCTTAGGTGACCCCTTTGAATGGTAAGGAGATGTTAAGTATGTCAAAATGAGGTCAAAAGGGTGGTACTGGCATATGAATGGAGGTATGTGGTATATAATATAGGCAAAGAGCATGGTCAAAACCGGGGACCAACATACCCCCACACTGAAGTTCTTGCCTATCCTCGGGCAACAAAAATAAAAAACTAGTAGCCATCAAAGGGTTGCAGCAGCTGCAACCAGCATCTGTAGCCTCTCCTGCTTCTTCAGATTCCTCATTTCTTTCTTAAGGACCCTGTTGATTATAACATGCTTCTTAGCAATCCTCTGAAGTTGCATGTTCCTTTTGACAATACCCCTCTTCCTCTGCTTTAACCTTTCAATTTTTGATAAGAGGTGGGTCACCCTGAGCTTTAGGAGTTCGTATTCAGTTTTAACATGTCTGTCCAATACACGATACTCATGCAATTTTTCCTTCAATCTGTTGTTCCTGCCCTCTAGATTCGCCACCATGGGCTTCAAGGACCGACTGGAGGAGAGCTCTCAGTGGGTTTCAAATGTTTGCTCTTGTTCGGGCTGTGCTGGGGGGCTAGACGCATGGGTAAGCTCTTCAGGCCTTTGAGCAGGAGTATGAAATCTATCGGAATCGTGATCGGGAGTGGATTTAGGAGTGAGTGCATCTGGGGTACGTTCATAAGTATCAGTTGGGTCAAAGTTACGATCTGGGCTGAGTTCACGGTTGTCAGTTGAATCTGGATGAATAGGGCTGAGTGTAGAAGTGTCAACTAGATGGGGTTCAGGGGTGAGCTCTTTTGGCATTTGAACGGGGGTACCGGTTGGTACTTGAACGGATTCATCATGCACCATTTTCTTGGGTGTAGTGGCCTGCCGATTGGTTCTACGACTCTTTCGAATGAGCTGGGACAAGGTCCAGGTCATCTCAGATGGCTCCGGGGCCTCCTCGTGACCGTCTATGCTTTCCAATATTTCTTGCGTGGGGTAGCTGGGTATCGAGTCATCCATCCCTGACAATAAACTTTTGCATTTTCTCTTCGGGTTCCTCCTAGGCTGATCAATTGACTCAACTAGCTCCTCCACATCGATTATGTTATCGGCAGCTGGGGAAGAACTCGGGACTGCAATGTCCGCCTCGGTAGGTGGGGTGGCCTTCCCCATTTCCGCATTAGTTTCTACCTTGTCATTGATTGGAGATTCGGGTCAGGGTTTCCAGCAGAGTCTTTCATCCGGGTTGTGACTTTCTTTATCTTGTGGTTCGGCTCTTTATGCGGGGAAACAGGCTTCACCTTCTTAGTTTTCGACTGGGCCCGAGTGAGGGTTTTTACAGTGAAGAGGTCCCAAGTCTCTTGCTTTTTTGATAGTGCAGAAGTGATCAAGATTTTAATTAACCCGAAGTGGAATAAACTCCCCCTAAACTCACTAACCCTTTGAACCTGCTCAGCCATCCTTTTCAAACTTTTTAACAGGAAAAATGGTATGTTCAGCAGAGTACCTGTGAAATGCAATAGAAGTAGGGCGTGGCAGGGGAAGATAATGGTGTATCGGCCCTCACACATTAAATAACGCTGGAGGATGATCAACACTTGCGCCCACTGTGGCTCCAGCCAGGCCAGCGATGTTCCCTCGGTCCATTTTGTGTTCTGGTACTGGGGTTTTAACAACTGCGCACAGAGTTCCTTATCCACCGGTTGTCCCTTCGTCCACTTCTGGCCCGTGGTGGGTAACTGGATCACCTCTGCAATAAACTCCTCTGTGACCCTGAACTCTAATCCGCCCACCTTGGCGGTCTCACCATCGAAATGCAGCGCGAACTGGAGGGTGATGGCATCGTTATACCCATTGAATTTTTTTTAGAAATGGTTCCCACCCGGCTTGCTTGAAAATTTCTCTCGTTGCCTTATATTCCGGGAGGGATTCCAGGTCAGCGTAGGTTTCTGGTTCGTGGTGGTTGGCGACCATAGCTCTTTTTGGCATAACAGGGAGAGAGTTGATTGGTAGCAGCGGAGGTTGGTTGAGGGCGACGAGAGCGATGAGAGGGGAGAATGCGATAGGGAATGTGGTGAAAGGAACGGTCGGGTCGAAACCGATGTGAAAAGATTTGAATTGTTGTGGAATTAGATAGGGTGTTGGGTTATGATGGAGGTCGTACGAGGGTGTGGATTCATTATACCCGAGTCAAATCGAAATAAGCCCCGGTAATGGTGGATGTTCATGACACGAGATGGTATGGTAGATTAGTTCGTTTAGGTACAGTCATGGAAATAATGAAACGCTATGGCGTGATTAAGGTACCTTTAGTTCAAACATTAATATGCAGATTTAATACAATAAATTGATACGAACTTAAACGCACCTAAGTTACATTACCTTTACCCATTGTTATGAAAAGTTTTCTATGAATTTGTCGTTTGAGGCTAAGTCTGGATTTGAAGGCACGCAAACATTATAGCTGCTCTGGTCTTTTTGATGAACCTGTAACGGGTGAACTTTGCACTGGTACTGACTGGTACCACTGGAATCATTCAGAAATCTGAGTTACATTACCTCTCTCCATCGATATGTAAATCTTGTTGGGGAATCATCTCTTGAAGCTAAGTCTAGATTTTAAAGCACGAAAGTTGTAGCTGCTCTGGTCTTTCTGCTGGGCCTGTAACTGATAAACTCTTCACTGGTACTGACTGGTACTACTGGAACATTCAGAAATCTGCAGAAGAATTTGAACAGATAATACCATTTCTGAGAAAAACTTCCTGTTATGATGACAGATTATCTTAGGATGACCCCTGAACCTGGCTTCTTGTTCTGTCCTGCAAAAGATCATTGAAATCATGTCTTCAATCAGCTTCAAAGCTTCATTCCTAGTACAAGTCTGATTTGTGTGAATAGATGTGCCGGAGTCGAACACAAACAGAAAACATCGGATTGCCAGCCATTGATGAATGCTGTTAACCGATGCGAGACGACACACCTGTGATGTCAATGGGCCTCAAGGTACCTATAGCACATCCTAAAAAGGTACGAATAGAGGTGTCGGTGTCGAGTCACCTGTAGGATCCATCAACCAAGAGACATTGGTGTATTCCCATGGCTGTTAGCAAAGACATCTGCCATTGAGGCATGCAGAGTCCAGGGTGCTAAGTGGTCTCTAATCTCTGCTCCAGATAAGGTGCTGATGTCGATGGAGTGAGATTTTTTGAAAGGTGGACCTTAACGTATTCCACATCATCCAACACGAGTGCAGATAAAAATTTTGCAGACATAATTTTTT
>ML783214.1:117155-128097 GCA_009831015.1 Picea engelmannii | reverse complement strand
CCTGTGATAACTGATATGTCGGTTTTCACCCTTTTGTTTCCACAGCTGCTCTTACTATCAACCTGCTAACACACCAAACCAAGCTAAGTGCAGTTCAAAACTAATCAAAACAACTGTCTTCTTACCCTTTAAACAGCTCCCCGACAACGACACCAAAAATGTCAGGCTGCTAAATTGAAGCTTTTAAGTGACCTGAAACACTAAATTGTCAAACCAGGGTTGGTAAACTTCGAGCTGATACACAGTATGTGCAGGCAAGCGTCTAGTCTCTATCTAAATGCTATCCTAAGAAGAAAACACACACCTATCCTGAAAACTTGAATTCTAATGATGAACTCAAACCTGAGCATTTCCTATTAAGTCATAAACAGAAAAACAGTCTTGTGCTCAAATGCTGGTACTGCTATTTCTTATTCAACAAGCGTGGTTGTACGAAATCATTCTATCTCTATGTTCAATCATATACCATCAACATTTTCGTTTAAGTCATGACACACAGGGTATTGTCGAAACTGCATTCATTCTGAGCATCAAAAGCAAATCTAATGCTATCTGCAGGAAAACAGAGTACTATCCTCTCTACTGGTACCAGGAGATCCTTTTGTTCTAACTGTAACCTAACTATTCTAAGCACACAAGGCACTACTGTAAAGAAAAATACATGCTACTCCTGAGTTACATTCGAAGTGAAAATGAAAACCAAACAACCATATGCATATTTTAACCCTACAGGCATCAGTCCTATGTTTAATATTCAGCAATGTCAAAGATAATAGTGCGCTGTAACGATTCAATTGAGGAACAAATAAACACAATCCTGAAACTTTTAAAGTGTCGTGTAAGCAAACGTTAACACACTGCAATGAACTGAAACTATGATAAACCGAAATGAAATCTGTGAACGCCAAGCTACCTTAGATGCAAGTTATAAAACCTCGAAATGAACTATAGCTATAACAACACAAACTAAATCTATTGCAAATTAAGGCAGCGACTTGCACCAGTTTGGCGGGCCCAACCAAATGGCACAAACGCTGTGAGAAACGACCAGAGCCGACTAGATCATTCTACACAAATATATTGTAATTTCACGCCTCATTAACTCATGAAAATAATACTCAGATCATATGACAGTCGAATAGTATATGCAACAAAAGTTTGTATTCAAGACATAAGTTCATAGCATAATCCAACAACAATAGAAAACGGCAACAGTAATAGTAATAGTAGTGGTAACCCATTCTCAGTAGTGATCCCGGGTTTTAATAGAAGTCTCATTGTTCATAACAGTCGAATAACAAAGATGCCTAAAACAAACGGATCCCTGATCCGAGAAAAGTCGTGGAATCAGTTAAAACGTATATCACATCTTCGTGACACGTAGTGTCACGAAGTGTGAATGATGAAGAGTAGTCGATCCAGGTTTATCACTATGCTCTCGAGTGCTCTGTGGCGATGACTCCAGCTGGCCTGTGAACCTTTCTGTCCTTCATTCGAACCATAACGCACACCATAATGCACAACTCTCGAACGGCTCCACTGGTACTTCCATGGGTGCGGGTTGGTACGTGGTACCGGCATCTTGTTCCAAAAATAGCAGTGGTACCTAACCCAAACGTTATTAGTTCCATTATCAATTTAAAGCATTAAAGTGCATAAAAATAGTTTGAAATGCAAAGATACCTTAGGTGACCCCTTTGAATGGTAAGGAGATGTTAAGTATGTCAAAATGAGGTCAAAAGGGTGGTACTGGCATATGAATGGAGGTCTGTGGTATATAATATAGGCAAAGAGCATGGTCAAAACCGGGGACCAATAGGATGTACAATAAGATTCCTGATGAAATAAAGGCATCGGAAGCTTCAACCAAGATGTCCTATGCTAGTGCGTTCGGCCCCAATTTCTGTCTTTTATTGAGAGAAAGAAGAGTTGCCTCCATAGCTCAAATGCAAGGCACAACCATAGAAGTGGAATCCAATGTATTAGTAGCCGATAGATTGAGGAACGAGGCCGACGTGGGCAGAAGAAAGGGAAAATCCAAAGCCTCAACTTCTGGCCCATCGGTGCCCCACCTTCAAGTAGATGAACTAACCAAGATGGTGAAGTCTCTGTCTGCAGAGATGGAAAGACTGAAGGTAGAGAGGAGGCAAGCATACAAGGGCCCTCAGAGCGCCAAAAACAAAGGAGGTTTTTGGAGGCCAAACAATATCGCTTCCCCGATGATGCAAAGAGACATAGATGACCAGAAAATTCAGGCCCCTTTTCAAAACAATTTTGTGGCCGAGGGAGAAGAAGGGAAAACAGACGAACTTGAGCCTGAAATCCATTTCTTTGGAGATACTCCTCCTTTTC
Organism: Picea engelmannii; assembly: GCA_009831015.1. NCBI lineage: Eukaryota > Viridiplantae > Streptophyta > Pinopsida > Pinales > Pinaceae > Picea > Picea engelmannii. The sequence continues at coordinate 125,745 of ML783214.1, read as the reverse complement.
CTCATCTCACTCAATCAGCATACGAAGAGTCTCTCATGGACAGTCAACTAAATGAATTGAGAAAGGGAGAAAGGGCTGGTGGCGGTCAAGGCAGGTACAACCTGAGGTCCAACAAAAGGACAGCAGCACCTGATATTCCTGAGCAGTCCATTAGAGCAGAGAAGCCTACTAGTAAAGTAGCAGATGGTCATAGAGGTAAGAAGGCCCAACCCCTCTCTCCTGTTGTCCATAATCATGTTTCGGAAATAAAAGAAATTCCAAAGCCTACATCTTCTTTTAACTTCAAGCATGAGATCCAAAAGATCAGAATCCCTGTGCCCCTCACTGAGTTGATTAAACATGATGAATTCAAAAAGTGCTTCTCTGAACTTTTACAGTCTGAAGCCTCATGCCTTCCCACAGACTCCATAAATCTCCAAGATGAAAAGCCAGCAGTTGTCCTAGGTCCCATGGTAGAAGATATAGATGATTCATCCCCTCCCTTCTACACATCCCTGAACATACATGATAAAGTGTTGCACAACTGCTTGATGGATTCAGGGGCTTCTCACAACCTCATGCCCAAAATTGTCATGGAAGAACTAGGACTAGAAGTCACCCGAGCCTATCATGACCTCTATTCTTTTGACTCCAGGAGAGTTCACTGTCTCAGAGTTATTAAAGACCTGGTCATGACCTTGTTTCAACTGCCTATGAAAATCCTGGTCATGGATATTGTAGTGGCCAATGTTCCTCCCATGTTCGGTATTTTGTTGTCAAGGTCTTGGATAAAAATACTTGGGGGAACCTTGCAGATGGACCTCACGTATGCTACCATCCCAGTGTTCGGAGGGGAGCATAGAAGACTATACAGGGAAGCCCAACTGGCCTACATAATTAGTGATGAAGCCAACCCTACCAACCATCCCATATTTGCCTTGGACACTGATTTAGGCTCCAGTTTACTACAACTCACCCATGCCCCCGAGCCTCCTCTCAAACTCAGAAAGCAGCCCACCATTTCCCCTAAACTTCCTCCCTCCATCACCCCCATCTGGAAACTGTTCTTTGATGGAGCCTCTTCCAGGGAAGGCGCTGGAGCTGGGGTGGTTTTTGTGTCACCTGCTCAAGAAACCATATCTCTGTCATACAAATTAGAATTTGAAGCTACCAACAATGTGGCAGATTATGAGGCCCTTGTTCTTGGATTAAGAGCTGCGAGGGAAATGGGAATTCAGGAAGTAGCAGTGTTCGGTGATGCAGAGTTGGTAGTTCAGTAGATTAGGAACGCTTATCAGGCTAAGAATCCTTGACTCAGAAGCTACAAAAATGAGGTATGGGACCTAGTTGAAAGTTTCTTCTCAGCGTTTAACATTTCATTCATCCCAATAGAGGAGAACACAATGGCAGATTCCTTGGCTACATCGGCTAGCAATTTCAAAATACCCTTGCCGCCCAAATTCAGATATGATGTAGAGGTAAAATACATGCCCTCCATACCTGACAACGTCAAACATTGGAAGGTATTAGAGGATGATCTCGAGGTCAAGAGGTTCTTGGAGACTGTCGAGGAATTTTCAAAAATGCACATTGACCAAGATGCCGTCTCAGAGGAAGAGCTCGATGGGGGTAATTTTCTGAATAAGATTGCAGGGCGTGACATTGCACAGCTGCCCAACAACCACATTCCTAGAGGAATGGTTCCTTTGGAAAGACTTTTTGATGGAAATTATGTATCGTTAAAAGGAAAAGTCTCAGAGGAGGATGCTGGTACTATTCGGTGCGACATTGGGACCGAGGGTGAACCCAAGTATGTCAAATTGTCAAGAAGTCTGACAAAGGAGTAGAGGTCCGAATACGTTGGACTTTTTAGGGAATTTGTTGATGTGTTTTCCTGGACCTACGAAGACCTCAAAACCTATGACACCTCTGTCATTGAGCATAAAATTCCATTGAAGGAGGAGGCAAAGCCATTCAGGTAGAAGCTGAGACAGATCAATCCCATGCTGCTGCCTATCATGGAGAGGGAAGTGAAGAAGCTGCTTCAAGCTCAAATCATTGTACCACTGAGATATTCAGAGTGGGTGGCCAACTTGGTGCCAGTAAGGAAAAAGAATGGAGAGATCTGACTCTGTGTAGACTTCAGAAACCTAAATAGGAGCCCACGGAAGGATAACTACCCTTTGCCGAAGATGGAACATATACTACAGAGGGTGACAGGAGCTTCCAGGATTTCCATGATTGATGGTTTCTCTGGCTACAATCAGGTCTCTGTTCTGCCTAAAGACAGGGAAAAGACAACGTTCTTCACTCCATGGGGCACATTCATGTATGCTAAGATGCCATTCAGACTAATGAATGTAGGGGCGGCATTCCAGCGTGCCATGGACATAGCTTTCGTTGGGGAAAAGGATAAATTCGTGGTCATTTATCTGGATGACATCACAGTGTTTTCAAAATCTGATAAAGAGCACTGTTGTCATCTCAGGAAAGTTTTCCTAAAATGAAGAAAGTTTGGCATTTCATTAAACCCCAAGAAATCTCTATTCGCCATGAAGGAGGGAAAGTTACTAGGGCACATAGTATCAGCAGAAGGAGTCAGGGTTGACCCCAACAGAGTTGAGGCAATACAAGCCTTATCAATCCTAAGGTCCAAGAAGGAGGTCCAATCCTTCCTCGGTAAAATTAATTTTCTGAGGAGGTTTATGCCTAAATTTGCTGAGGAGGTAAAGCTAATAACAACCATGTTAAAGAAAGAGAATGAAGTAAGGTGGACCCCTCAATCATGGTGTTCTTTTGAACAAATCAAGAAGGCCCTGTCTGAAGCTCCTGTGCTTATCAGTCCCAACTACTCAAAGGATTTCCTTATATTCTCCTTTGCCTCACCTGACACAGTGGTTGTTGTTCTATTACAGACAAACAACATTGGGCTAGAGAAGCGTATTGCTTATTTCAGCCTAGCATTGAGGGACACCGAAGTCAGGTATGACACTATGGAGAAGCATGCCTATGCTTTGGTAAAAGCTCTCAAAGCTTTTAGAACCTATGTCCTGCAGTAAAAAATCATCACCTATGTCCCCTCGGCTGTTGTTAAAGACATTCTTATTCGAACTGACATAGACGGGAGAAGGAGTAAATGGATAGCCAAAATTCTAGAATTCGACCTGGAAATAAGACCCACTAAATTCATCAAAGGTCAAGGTTTAGCCAAGCTGTTGGCTGAGGAAAACTGCCTAGATTTGGGGATAAGTTTCATCAACGAATGCTCAGGTATTTAGCAGGATCGACTGTCTGACATAGACCCTCAAAGGGAGCCCCCATTGGCTCGATGTCCTTGGTATAAGGATGTCATATACTTTCTGAAGGAGCTACGGCCTCTAGACGACCTGCAAAGAAGCAAAGAAAGAGCTCTAAAGCTCAAAGAAGTCAGGTACTACCTGATCGATCAAGTGTTATATTGGAAAGACCCCCTGGGGGTGCTTTTAAGATGCATGAGTCCACCAGAGGCCGAGATGATCGTGGCTGAATTTCACGGCGGCTTGTGTGGAGGGCACCATTTCTGGAGAGCCATAGCCCACAAAATCCTCAGGGATGGATACTACTGGCCTACCGTGTTCACTGATGTCTGCAAAAGGGTCAGAGCCTGCATCAAATGTCAAAAATTTGCAAGAAAGAAGCAGCTCAGGTCTCTGCCGTTAAATCCGGTGGTGGTTTCAGGGCCTTTCCAACAATGGGGCCTAGATTTCATTGGAGAAATTCACCCTGCCTCCAGTGGGCAGCACAGGTGGATCCTGACTACTACAGATTTCTTTACCAAGTGGATTGAAGCTATCCCCACTAGGAGTGCTTCCCACAAGGTAATCATTGGATTCTTGGAGGACCTCATCACAAGGTTCGACTGCCCAAATAAGATTGTCACCGATAATGCAGCCGCTTTCGGGGCTGAACCACTAACCAAGTTCTGTGAACAGTTCAGGATCAAATTGATTCACTCCACCCCATACTATCCATAGGGAAACGGTCTAGCGGAATCCTCCAACAAAATCCTGATAAGGATCATCAAAAGGTTGTTGGAAGACAACAAAAGGGCTTGGAGTTCAAAGCTGAAATTTTCCCTATGGGTTGATCGGGTGACTACAAAGAGATCTATAGGTATCTCCCCTTTCCAGTTAGTCTACGGAGCCGAAGCTGTCTTCCCTTATCAGCTGGCCATTCCCGTAGTGAAATTCTTCTAGGATTATCAAGAAGAGCCCAATGACATGATCAGAAGGATTTATCAACTAGTAGAGGTCCAACAGGCTAGGGAGAAGACAGTGGATAGGATTCAGGACCATCAGCAAAAGATCAAGTAGGTCTTCGATAGGAAGGCCAAGAAGGAGCGGTTCCAGATAGGAGACCTGGTGCTGAAATGGGATTCTCCTAAACAAGATAAGGGCAAACACAACAAATTTGAAGCCCTATGGATTGGGCCTTTCAGAATCTCTGAGACTTTCTCAAATAACACATACAAGTTGCGAGATTTGGAAGGTGAAGAAGTTTTTAGAAGCCCAGTGAATGGGCATTTCCTGAAGAAATGTTTTGTTTGAGTCTCAGATGGCTCCTTTGTTTGTAAATATTGTCCTTTTTGTTTCTTAGTTCGAGTTCATTTTTATTTTTGCGGCCTAATAATGACTCCATAGCCCAACAATGAGGCACTGGAACTGCAAAATGAGTCCTTAGAGCATCACAGGGATGACTCTATCCCCCATGGAGCCTAATGTTAGCGATATTTCTTGTTAGTGATATAATCTAGCGCCATCGGTGAAAGCTCCACAGGAGGGCTTCATCGGGAATCGGGATATCAGAGATCCCGAGAGCAGAGTTTTGTGCATTGCAAAATCGCGACATGTGATTTCCTGATCGGTGGGGAACAACTGTCAATCGTGGAGGATAGGTGGCAGGCTTTCACGACGGGGAACGGATTTTTGACAGGTCAACGGCCATGAGCCATCGGGGATCGGGGAATCGTGAGTCCGGAGGATGCGTGCTCATTGACATCACAAACCGTGAAACCCCAATGGAGAGTATGGTCGAGGGCATATGGTAGCGGTCACTTGGACCAAGGCCTAGTCGGAGGGCTAGCACGGAAGGAGCCATTGGGGATTGGAGATTCGCGAGTCTGGAGGAATTGTGTATCGAGACATCGAAAACACCGAAGCCCCGACAAAGGTTTGGCTCAGGTCATATAAGAGGTGGTCGTATGGACTATAGTATAGCTAGGAGGGCTAACCTATACACGCGCTCATCGGAGAATCGGTGATCGGGAGTTTAAAGGGTCAAGAACTCTTGACAACGGGGAACGCGAAACCCTTCAACCCGATATAGAGTCAGGAAAAAGCCATGGATTTGGTGCCTGGTCATCGAGAAGGAGGCCTGGGGGAGGGGCGTTTTCCACATTGGCCAGCTGAGTCCCCCTGCAGAAATCCAACAAATCAGCAGACAACCAAAGGTAGGCTACCACATCTCTCAAATGAATATTTGACCAGAGCCTCTCAAGTCCCAATGAATCAGTTAATGCAAATGAAGAAGGTGGGTGATACATCGTCTCCTTCCTTAAATAGAAGGTTAGAAAGGAGCTTGTACAGAGACAGGTTGTCAGTTCCTCCTGATCGAAATCGCGTCTGACAAACGACTGCATGGGCATTCTGCCCAACGTCTGCATGCGTAGTCTAACAGAGAAGCTCCTCAATGTCAAGCATTGAATTCATGATATGATCGTGCCTTCAGCGCCTGAGTCAGTTCCAAGTATATGTAGGCATTTCTGCCATTTTTGTGGGTATCGATGGTTGAGAAGAGCTCCCGGATGTAAAGTTTTAATGAAGCACTAATACTTTGATTATGTATGAACTTTTGAGACTTCTTGCCTTATGAATGCCAGTTTCTTTCATATCTTAGTTTACACTGTGTTAGAGAAACCCACTATTAGAGGATCCAATCGAACTGTAGCTATCGTAGGATGATGTTGTAATGGATCACTATAATAGTTGCGCCCCCTCTAATCAGTTCTTGTGATTTTCCCAGCACTGAGTGACTTGGAATTGGAGGATCCAGTCAAGTCTCCATTCAGTTTCTTGAGACCCTGAACCAAGCGGATCTTGCATTCAGAGTCTTTCTTCTACGAACTGCCGAAAGCCTGTTGCCCAAAGTTGTTTGTTCACTTTTCTTACTACGTCCTCCACCTGCTCATATTTTAATCAACCCACTGGCTGAAGTTAGGATTCCAGACCTCCTTTGTTGTTTATGTACTAGACTCAGTCCCTGCGTTAGAGTGATATCTCCTTGAGCTGTTATCTCCATTTGATCATCCCTTTATAAACAAATCATGACATTAAATTGATGGGTGTCGGGCTCTGCACCTGCAAGCAATCCAAGAGTGACTTCTGACACTAACACCACCCAATTATATATTATGTATGCAATAAACTTAATTTCCATATTTATGGAGAATCCCAAAATATCTCATTAGAAAGTTGGAAACATAATTTTGAGGTATATTGCAGGTACAACATATTATGGAATTTGGTATTCTACTTCAGAAGATCACTCACTTGTTGGATATACAAATAGTGATTTTGCAGGTAGTTTTGATGATAGGGAAAATACTTATGGGTATGCATTTATGTTTGATACATGATTAATTTCACGGGATTCTAAGAAACATCCCATTGTCAGAATTTCTTCAGAAAAAGAAGTGTATGTCGCAGGAACTTCAGCAACATGTCATGTAGTTTGGTTGAGAAGGATCCTTGGTGATCTTGCACATAAAGATAAGGATCCAACTCCTATATTTTGTGACAACAATTCAACAATTGCATTATTTAAGAATCATGTGTTTCACCACAAGAGTAAACACATAGACACTAGCTATCATTTTATCCGTGATCTTGTCAATGATGGTAGCATTATGCTACAAATTTGTGGTTCGAAAGAACAACTAACATATATTTTCACCAAGCCATTGGGAAGAAATACTTTTGAATTTCTGAGACAACACTTAGGGATAGTTTGTATTTGTTATCCCCGCTTTTTAGGGATAACTAGGAGATCATGTCTCGAGGCCCACAGGTCCTAGACATGGAGTTCCAAGAGCAGGATTAACCTGAGCATGGCCCTGGAGGGCCCATCCTTTTCTTCTTCCATCAGCTTTGTCTTGTTAGTAGCAGCAACATCCATCACCATCGGCTTGGTCTTGTATCAGAAGAGGTTCTTGCTCCATGAGACAATTGGTCCAGTTATCATGGTATGTGTCACTTTTGATCATTGAAACCATTAAATATATGCATATGATTCCTTTTATCTCTAAAAACTACTTAAATCTTACATTAGCCTACATGACCATGCTTGGGGAAATTAATTGGGTGCCCTAGCAAGCATGTGCCCATAGGTCTTTCTTTGCCACTGGGGGGATTTTTGAAAAGCCATCATCTACTCCCATCATAGCACCACTGTTTCATATTATCACCCGCTCATCTATCCCATTACCCTTGTTCGGGCATTGGGTTGACCTATTTGTAGGATTGCACCTTATCTCGTGGGAAGAAGGGGATAAAGGCCCAGAAGGTAAAAGTAGTTGGTAAAAGAAAAAAATAGAGAAATAAAACCTCGAGATGCTTCGCCCAGGGATCCCTGAGAAGGCAATAAAAGGCCTCTCAACAAGAAATAAGAGGGACTAGGAAAATAACAAGCAAGACCTAGTCAAAGGATAGGCGGTCTCATCACGAGCCAACCTATTAGGTTCATGGGTACCTAACAGCATGAAATTGCCACCATCTGGTTACCATGCCAGGGAAATGACCTTTGGTTTCATGGCCAAGGGAAAGGGGGTCTCATCACGAGCCAACCTTCTCATCTCTGTAAAAATACTTGTGGGTAACGCTGTCAGCTCTGGTCACCATGCCAAGGTATTTTCCTCTGGTTATCCCTTGAATAGAAAGAAAAAGAAGAAGAAAAAGCAAATAAAAGAATAAAGGCAAGAACGGGCTTGGAAAAAATGCATCCATGATAGGTACAACTCGCCTTCTACATAGGCACCCATAGATAACATTATGCATCCTTGGCCCTCACTACACCCACATGTCTGGACATCCCCTAGCCACATCACCTCACTTACATGGCTTGGATGAAATCTTCCTGGAAACGTTCCTTTTCTTGTGGACACTAGCCCAATAGGATGTCTTATCTTTTTCTCCAATCTTGTATTGCAGGTTTTTGTAATGTCTTTGAGCTATTGAATGATGTATTAGGGTTTCTATGCATATTTTTAATAATATTGATGATGAGATGTGATTAACATTGCTATGATCCCAGTGACTGATGAGCCCATGGAGGGCGTAGCTTTTGATGTGTAGGACCATGCCCGATGAACATGTACCATTTGGACCGATGCACATGGGGAGATGACCAGTTCGAACTTCCATGGCGCTGAAGAGCCCACTAGATCGATGCCGAGACCCCATTAGGGGGTAGGGACAATATGGAGATGGATCAAAGATTTTGCACCAAAGAGGAAGATGACATTCCATTAGAGGCACTTTGGCCGGACTAGAACTGGGGGGAATGACCCCTTTTCAGT
>ML783214.1:36939-57317 GCA_009831015.1 Picea engelmannii | reverse complement strand
TGGGCACATGGCACATGATTGTAGAAGCAACATGATAAAGAAGGAAGAAGATGTTCTTGCCAAACATAAAGAAGAATACACAAATGTGTGGAAAAGGAAGAAAGAAGAACAAAAGAAGGAAGAATGCATACTTGCACTTTATGCTCAAAATGAAGGGAACCAATGGTAAATTGACAATGGATGTTCAAAACACATGACATGGGACCAAACCAAATTTCTCACCATGAAGGAAGAAAAAGGAGGTGTTAGCATCGGAAGTCACTCCTGGATTACTTGCAGGAGCAGAGCCCAACACCCATCAGTTTAATGTCATGGTTTGTTTATGAGGGATGATCAAATGGAGATAATGGCTCGAGGAGGTATTACTCTAACTTAGGGACTGGATCTGGTACGTAAAGAACAAAGGAGGTCTGGAATCCTAACTTTAGCCAGCAGGTTGATTAAAAGGTGAACAGGTGGAAGACTTAGTGAGGAAGGTGAACAAATGATTTTGGGCAACAGGCTTTTGGTCGTTTGCAGAAGAAAGACTCTGAATGCAAGATCCGCTTGGTTCAGGGTCTCAAGGAACTGAGAGGGGACTTGACTGGATCCTCCAATTCCAAGTCATTCAGCGTTAAAGAAATCATAGGAACCGGCTAGAGGATCTGTAACCATTACAGTGATCCATTACAACATCATCTTATAATAGCTACAGCTTGTCTGGATCCTCCAATTCCGAGCTGCTCTAACACAGTGTAAACAAAGACATGAAAGAAACTGGCATTCATAAGGCAAGAAGTCTCAAAAGTTCATATATAACCAGAATAACAGTGCTTCATTAAAAATTTACAACCGGGAGCTCTGCTCAACCATCGATCCCTTACAAATTACAAAGACTGAGTTTATATATTCAGAGAAAATTGCCTCGCAGAGGCGCATCCAATGACTCATAACTTGATGTCCCTTCAGTCAAACTCGTACTGATATCTTCCTTTAAGCACCATCTTAACTAAGCATGGCTCTTGTAAGGAGAGTAGCTGAGCCATTAAGTGCTGAGCTAGCGTGCGCAGACTTCTTTGTTGATCTGAAGACTTTAGCATGGCGCCTTTGGGAAAATCGATACACAGGACTTCTTCGAGCAGATGGTTTGCCAGACCCTCCATCCCCTACAATTAATGAGTGAGGCGAGGTTTGAACCACCCTCTCTTGTCATCATTTACTTCAGGCGGGAAACAAGATCGAGGTCAGATCAAATGGCACTTGGAAGGTCATGGCAATTCCTTCTGTAAATCATGCATGACGTCATCGACCCTTTCTGAACAGCTTTTTCCTACACAAGTTACCGAGGGGGCTATGACCGCGCGCTTATCTCCAAGGTGCTTTCAGCGTTCGCGAACGAAAGGAGCTAACCTTTGCTTCTTGAAATCGCGAAGAGCGAACCGCTGAGACGGCTTTAATCTGGCGCCACGCGCCCTTTGGATCTGATGGTCCCAACTTCACCCGACAATGCAGTGGGCCTAGGCTCTGGGCGCCCTCGACACTTCGCGACTCGCGGCGGGGAAGAGCTAGTCCTTCTGCTTCAAAGTTACGATGGGCGAAAAAGGCGAGGAGCCCCAATCGCGCGATAGGTGTCTGCTTCAGACGGATGGTTGAGATCTTCTCGGCAATACTGTGGGCCCGGGTCCTCGCTACCTCGCAACCTCACCGGTTGAACCATCAAGTTTTCACCCTTCTATTTCGCGAGTCCCCGAGATGCGAGAATTCAACGGAATGCTGACTTTATCCCCAACGAACGCGTGTCCACCCGTTGACAACGTGGTCCCACCTTATGCTCTGCCACACGTTCACATGAACCTCGGCACTTCGCAACTCGCGAATCCTAATGCCAATACCTCGGGACTTCTCGCAGCGAGATCCCGAGGGCTTCTGCCACCTGTATTCTATTTTTCTGCTTTGTTGTGGACACCTATCCTCCAACGGTCGAAATCTCACAACCTCGCAAACTCGCGATCCTCGCGGCCAATTACTTGGGTATTTTCTTACAAGACTCCGATGCTCGATCCCAAACCAATAGTCTAGATCTGTTCTTCTGCCGATCCGACGGTTGACACCGTTCACCTCTTTAACAACATCTGCGCTATTTTTGGCGCGACTCGACTGACTGCAATTACCCACCGACCGCTGATCTGCTTCGAAAAATAGACTTTGGACGTCGTCGATGACATTTTTCCTGCTCGCTTGACCTACTACTTGGAAAAACAAGGATTTTCCTGTGCTGCGCTTGATCGTTTCGTGTGACTTGCAGACCCGAATGCTTCTCGAGCCCATGACAAGAAATATCGCTAACATTTGGCTCCATGGGGGATAGAGTCATCCCTGTGATGCTCTAAGAACTCATTCTGTAGCTTCAGTGCCTTGCTGTTGGGCTATGGAGTCATGCTGAAAACATCCCGCTGCTGAAAATACAGGTCGAAAAATAAAAGTAACAAAATAAAGCTACATGCTCAAAGAAGCTTACTTATACACAATCCTAAACTAATAAAATATTTTACATGGGCTAGGTGAAAGAGAACTTCCACCATAGCCATTCAAGCAACTTCCTGGATAGAAGCTCCTTCCTTTTGTCGATGTTCACTAGCAGATGGTGTAACCGTGAAAGCAGAACGGTTACACTCTTCAACTCCTCCTTACAGGCTGGAGTTGAGATGAAATATGGCGGCTCCAAGGCATAGGGGAAATGCCACTCCATGTATTTGCTGACAGGGTCATCGAATGAGTGGCTATTTCCAAGGAATTGGCGAAACACAGCCTCTTCTGCTACACAGTTGTTCACACGCGGGCGAATGTCTCTGATAACCACAGGCGGGTGAATAACTGAAGTAGGCTTGCTGATCTCAGGTGGTGGCTGATCACTGACTGGCTCTGCGCAGTCTGTAAACTTCATCTTCGACTGCTCCTCTGGTTCTTCTGCTGCCTCTTCTTTTCTCTCCCAAGGGTCAGAGACGTAATCATCATAGAAAGGACCTGTGGGAAAGCTCTGCTTGCTGACTGGCTCTTCAGTATATTTATAGTGATCAAATGTAGGATAAGCTTGCTGCTCATCATCACTATAATATACATCAAAGAGGGGTTGTTCTTCATTGATATGTCCCTCCTCCAGAACATTGATCCCATCGAAAATTTCTATTTCAGGGATAGTGGGACCTGCTGCTTCTGGCTGCTCATACATAATCCTTCTCTCTTTAATCCCAGGTAAACATATATCGCGAGAAACCCCCTGGGGGAAGAGAAGAGTCCTATTCCACAACTAACCCCTCTTTTAAAAAGAGAGGGTCTTCGTCATCATGAGTAGAGCTACTAGGAACATCTGCTTCAACCCGATACTCAGGTGAGACATCTACCATGAACCACATCTGCTTTGCAAACTCATAATCTCCACAAGAGGCGTGTTGATCTTCTTGAAGATCTAAAAGAACAGATGCATCTGATATGATGTCAGATGCTTCCTTTATGGGGCTAACACAATTAATATCGTCCAACACCTCTATATTTTCACAACAGATGCTTTCTTCCACAGTAAGGGCTTCATCATGGCAATGGTCTTCAGGGCCGACAGAGGCTTCCTGAAGTGAAGAAAACTCTTCGCAACAGTTTTCAAACAAGCGAATAGCTGGATAGTAGTCTTTGCAAAATGAATTGAAAGCTGTATGAAAACCTGTTAAAGAGCAGATGCTTGCAGCGGGAGGAGACCGACACCATTCAAGAGCATCTCCCTTCAATGAATACCTGAAGAGCTTAATCCGGACATCCTCATGCGTGATATTGTGTCAGTGGATAGCCTCATGGAAGTCCAATAAATGCTCAGTTGGTACCTCCCAATCCTTTGCGTGAAATTCAGGGAGGAAATCTTCCCAGATGTCTCTATCAGGAAGTGCATTAGGAAAACCAACTATTTGAGAAAAGTCACAGAAAGCAAACCTTTGAGCCAAAATTTTCTCCATACATAACCAGTGGAGTCGCTAATCAATCCTTGAATCATGGAGTCATAGGTGAAAAATGTGCAGCTTCGAATGTGTCTGGTCCTTGTTAACCATCAAAGGCCAGATCTTAACGTTGTCGTTACCCCAGGAAGCTTCTCAGATTGAGAAAACAGTTGCTAAAACCTTCTCGAGAAAGCTCCTCTGGGTCAGCTTTCAGGTGTGTCAACAGTGGACACAACTGAAACAGTAAAGTGGAAACAATGGAGTCGCCATAGTGGAGTCGCCAGGTGCACAGTAGCAATCTGAATAGTTCTGATATCTGATGCACCTTCAGAATCAGCTAATCATTGTCGTTCAATCTCGGGGAAAATATTCAACTTCGTCCCCGGCAACGGCCCCATAAATGTTAGCATCAGAAGTCACTCATGGATTGCTTGTAGGAGCAGAGCCCGACACCCATCATTTTAATGTCACGGTTTGTTTATAAGGGATAATCAAATGGAGATAATGGCTCGAGGAGGTATCACTCTAACTCAGGGACTGGATCTGGTACGTAAAGAACAAAGGAGGTATGGAATCCTAACTTCAGGCAGTAGGTTGATTAAAAGGTGAACAGGTGGAAGACTTAGTGAGGAAGGTGAATAAACGACTTTGGGCAACAGGCTTTCGGTCGTTTGCAGAACAAAGAATCTGAATGCAAGATCTGCTTGGTTCAGGGTCTCAAGGAACTGAGAGGGGACTTGACTGGATCCTCCAATTCCAAGTCATTCAGCGTTAAAGAAATCATAGGAACCGACTAGAGGCTCCGTAACCATTACGGTGATCCATTACAACATCATCCTATAATAGCTACAGCTTGACTGGATCCTCCAATTCCAAGCTGCTCTAACACAGTGTAAACAAAGACATGAAAGAAACTGGCATTCATAAGGCAAGAAGTCTCAAAAGTTCATATATAACCAGAATAATAGTGCTTCATTAAAAATTTACAACCGGGAGCTCTGCTCAACCATCGATCCCTTACAAATTACAAAGACTGAGTTTATATATTCAGAGAAAATTGCCTCGCAGAGGCGCATCCAGTGACTCATAGCTTGATGTCCCTTCAGTCAAACTCGTACTGATATCTTCCTTTAAGCGCCATCTTAACTAAGCATGGCTCTTGTAAGGAGAGTAGCTGAGCCATTAAGTGTTGAGCTAGCGTGCACAGACTTCTTTGTTGATCTGAAGACTTTAGCATGGCGCCTTTGGGAAAATCGATATACATGACTTCTTTGAGCAGATGGTTTGCCAGACCCTCCATCCCCTGCAATTAATGAGTGAGGCAAGGTTTGAACCACCCTCTCTTGTCATCATTTACTTCAAGCGGGAAACATGACCGAGGTCGGATCAAATGGCACTTGGAAGGTCGCGGCAATTCCTTCTGTAAATCATGCATGACGTCGTCGGCCCTTTCTGAACAACTTTTTTCTACACAAGTTACCGGGGGGGCTGTGACCGCATGCTTATCTCCAAGGTGCTTTCGGCGTTCGCGAACGAAAGGAGCTAACCTTCGCTTCTTGAAATCGCGAAGAGCGAACCACCGAGACGGCTTTAATCTGGCGCCACGCGCCCTTTGGATCTGATGGTCCCAACTTCACCTTATAATGCAGTGGGCCCAGGCTCTGGGCGCCCTCGGCACTTCATGACTCGCAGCGAGGAAGAGCTAGTCCTTCTTCTTCAAAGTTACGATGGGGGAAAAAGGCGAAGAGCCCCAATCGCGCGACAGGTGTCCGCTTCAGATGGATGGCTGAGATCTTCTCGACAATACTGTGGGCTCGGGTCCTCGCTACCTCGCAACCTCGCCGGTTGAACCGTCGAGTTTTCACCCTTCTATTTCGCGATTCCCCGAGATGCGAGAATTCAACGGAATGCTGACTTTATCCCCAGCGAATGCATGTCCACTCATCGACCATGTGGTCCCACCTTATGCTTTGCCACACGTTCACATGAACCTTGGCACTTCGCAACTCGCGAATCCTAATGCCAATACCTCAGGACTTCTCGCAGTGAGATCCCGAGGGCTTCTGCCACCTGTATTCTATTTCGCCACTTTGTTGTGGCCACCTGTCCTCCAATGGTCGAAATCTCACAACCTCGCAAACTCGCGATCCTCGCGGCCAATTACTTGGGTATTTTCTTACGAGACTTCGATGCTCGATCCCAAACCAACAGTCTAGATCTGTTCTTCTGCTGATCTAACGGCTGACACCGTTCACCTCTTTAACAACATCTGTGCTATTCTTGGCACGACTCGGATGACTACAATTACCCACCGACCGCTGATCTGCTTCGCAAAATAGACTTTGAACACCGCCGATGAAATTTTTCCCGCTCACTTGACCTGCTACTTGGAAAAACAAGGATTTTCCTGTGCTGTGCTTGATCGTTTCGTGCGACTTGCAGACCCGAATGCTTCTCAAGCCCATGAGAAGAAATATCGCTAACATGAGGCAGGGTTACTTTTAGAGATAATGGCTCTATAAGGATAGTTGGAAAAGGCATTGTTAGTCTTGATAATAGAAAGACTAAGACACAGAATGCACTATATGTTGAAGGGTTAAAGAATAATATTCTAAGTGTCATTCAAATGTATGATCAAGACTACAACCTCACATTTGATTCTAAAGGGTGCTAGATAAGGAAAATAACTTCAAGAATATTGGAGGCAAATGCAATTAGAACGTCAAGCAATGTATATGTACTCGATGAAGTCAAAGAAGAAAAGTGTTGTATGGAACATAAGATGGGAGTGATATCCCTTTCATATCGTCAGTAAAGGGAAGCACAAGCTCAGGGGGAGGATCCCTTTTCCATTGATGTCAAAAGGAGAGAAGTTGTAGATAGAGGAAGAATTGTAGACACAAGGAAAGTTGTAGGAAGGGGGAATATCATAATTGACTAAGGGTTTCCATCAATGACAAAGGGGGAGATTGTTGGAAATATTGTTTTCATTGATGTTAAAGATAGGGGGAGCCTACAAGAAGTCCAAGATAAATATTACAATCCTACAAAATTCCAAGATAAATATTGCAAGATGGAGATTGTTGAAAGTATTATTTCTATTCAATTTGGATACCCTATATTTAAATTAATTTTTACCCTACATACCTTGCTCAAATGGGAGCACAAGTTATATGGTTGGAAATATTATTCCGAGACCTTTTCAACGGTATATGGCATGTTGGAAATTGTCTTGTCATTGATGTCAAAAGTAGTCATGGGGGTCATGGATATCACAACAAGGGAAGACTAACTACTATCAATGATAGGGGGCGACAATGAAGGCCTCCATGTGTTGTAGATATCTACCTTATGTGAATAACAAGTCCCAGGATCGAACTTGTAGACAGACAGAGGAAGCACAAACGAGCATATGGAATGCATTAGGAGAGGAACAAAAAAAGACTTAAATTGAAGACACATGATCATGATGAAGTTTAGTATGAAATCGAGAAACCTTTTGTAGACAACAAGGAACAACAAACTTCAGATCAAGTTGAGGAGTTAACCATGATCGTTGATTTTTTCGAGCTGAAGTTGACGCATGTAGAAGATATTCCACAATATAAGTAAATGGATAGTTGATATTATATCTTGAATATAGATCTCTCTTGATCAACGACAAGAATAAATTATGAGTTCAGAGTATGATTCATTAGTGAAATCTTTCAGATTTAGCATTTCAGAGTTCAACTTTTGGAGTCTGTTCCAACACTTCGAAGCAAGAGCATCGAAAAGAATATTCCTTTTGATGCCGTATCATTCGATGTCCAAAAGAATGGGAAATTCGCACAACATTGATAGATGGTATCAAAGAATATTACTTGTAGCTTTGATTGGTATGAAAATAGATGAGAGATCAATGGTTGAGATCCATTCAGAGTAGATAGATAAAAGGCTATGAAGGTGACACATGGAAACATCTTATTAGCCTTCGAAGTGAGCATTTTGGAGTACAGTTTATGGATTTTGTTACAACACTCTGACATACATAGGATTGAAGAATATTCATTTTTGATACCATTAATTTGGTGTTAATAAGAACTAAGGGAGTTCCACCACTCTGAAGCTAGAGAATCAAAGAATATTCCGTGGAAATCAAAAAGAGACATGTGGCATGTGACATAGACCATTATAGGTGGCATAGACAAATTATAAAGTGACATGTGGCAGCTGACAAATCCTAGACTTGGCATCAATGAATGCAATTGTGACATATGGAAGTTACATGGATGAATGAGCAAGCAACACATGTCAATTGGATTGACGAGTAAGAGGTTGACATGTGGAATCCACCTGTGATTTCCATGGCATAGGCATGACACAGTGGGATCAAGAGACTAATCCATGATCGTTATAACCAGATAGATCAACAATGGAGAGGTCATTACGTTCAAAGTCCAAGGAGGAAGGTGAAAGATCATCGAACTGGATGTTTCAGAGTGCATTAGCGCAAGAGACTCTGGCGATGAGCTTTGATAGAAATGGACGTGGAAGTAAATCGAAATCGTCCATCAGGACACACATAGAAGCAAGATATATCATCCATCGGGGAAGTAGTTTCAGATATTTCTTAGTTGTGCCTTCAAAATTACTCTGAAAACCAAACTGCAAGACGAGATATGGATCATCCTTCACAGTGACGATCAATGGAAGAAAATAAAAGATGAAATAGTCCAAGGAGAGATCATTGTCGTCCATCTAGAAATCGATCAACGAATGGTACAAGGTTTTTGACTATATTATGAGATGAAGATCCAACCATCCATTTGAAAAAGAAATCTACGACTGTGATGAAATCTCGCACTAGGAACAACTCATAGGATAACTAGTTTACTTTTTATTTCCCATCCATTTGGATTAGTTTACTTTTCTTTTCTTTCCTACAATTTCAATTTCATTCAATTGGAGGTTACAACATATTGCTTCCTATCCGGTTGAACTAGTTTACCTTGCTTACAGTCATATTTGTTTCTTGCAAGTCTGTCATTCTTAGCATTGGTGACCTTGTCAGAAGTATTCTAAAACTCTCATATTGTGATCATTATTTCCTGCTCTTACTTCTACAACTTCATAATTAGAGAAATATTTGAATAGATTGTCCCAAAACATACAGTGCACGACAATTTACAAGTTCCATACAAACCCCTAGTTTGAAAATTAGATATATAGTCTTATACTCATATTTATGAGTAATTAGAAAGGTGATTAAAAGACCCATCATTTTTGGCATTGTTGTCGAGGAACTGTCAATAGTACATCCTCTTTCTTTACAGTTTCTAGTCTTTAATCCAACATTTACCTTGAGAAGTTATTTTTCCACCTGGGTGATTATTTTCTTTTCAATGGGTGTGTTGATTTTTCATCTTGTTTCTTTTGAGATGGTGTGTTTTAATAAATCTTGTGTGTGATTTTATTTAAAATTATTTTTTTCCCAAAAACTCATGATAAAAAATAGGGATTCGAGATGATGATTTAGTAGTTATTTAAAAAAAACCCCAAGGAACTAACATTGCAAGGAAACCAATCCAAGAAGAGGGATCCAACCAAATCCATTACCAAACACCAACACCCAAATCTCTAGACAAAAGGAAACTGGAAGCTTCCACAACATAATCAACACATCTAGTCCATCTTGTGGAAGCCACATCTTCATTCCAGGAAGAGATATTGTTCCCTGAAGGAAGCATAAATTCTACAGTAAATAAATAGCTAGGCCACAACTTCAAAGTGCCGGTCATTCAAGAACCCATCAATCCCATTTTTTCCTCCAAACTTTTGGAACAACAAGAATATAATTTCCTATAGTTCTTAAGGATGTCCCACTAAGTCAACCGTGAGGTGAAAGAGGAGACGATTACCTTCAATTTTCCAATCAGAAAATATAGAAGGAGTAACTCAAATGAAGAATATTTCGCACTTTTCCTTGCCAAATTTTAATGGCTCAGCTACAGAGGACCCAAATACATTCGTTTTCGAAATTGATGTCCTCCATAGAAGATATGACTATGTTTATGATGCTCAAAAGTTGAATCTCTTTCCCGCTACTTTGAAAAATGATGCACTTCGATGGTTTATGAGGCTTGGTGGGGACAACATTAGTATGTGGGAAGAAATGAAGAAAATATTCTGCAAAAAGTGTCAAGAATACTGCAAGGACAAAGAGAGGGAAGAGGAAATATTTAATATGACGTAGAAAGAGGATGAGAGTCTAGAATATTATGTTGAACACTTCAAATATAACATACATAGATCAAGACAAGGCCAACTGGATGGAGACACCTTACGGATTTTGATGTTGTGAGGAGTCAAGGATAATTTTATTGACATCCTTAACTTGATGAGCGAAGGCGATATATACTAGGAATCTTATGAGGTCATTTGTGAATTATGTCAAAGTTATTCTAGAGAGACCTCACAACTAGGGAAAGGGCCAAGGGATGTGTGAAAATGATCAACAAGACCTACGACAAAGGAATCACTAGTGTAGATATTGGAAATTTGTTGGAGGATTTCAAAATATATGTATTCAGGCTAGGTTAAGATATCAACTAGACACGTTGCATTTGAAGAATAAGCAGGAGGAGGGAGAAGCATCATTATCTATATCTTTCTTGAAGTGAAGCAAAAGACACCCACTGAAGGAGTGTTCCCTGGATCAAATTGAAATTTGTGGGATTTGCGAAAAATAACACTCCACCAATAAGAGCCCCTCCTTACATATCTTACAAGCATTTTATCAGGAGGCAAGTGGAGAGGATCACTGATTATGTCTCATAGCACAAAAAATACCATGTAAGCATTGACCTCAAGGTATGAATCTTGACCAATATCAGTATTTGAATAACTCTTTAATGCAATATCCTCCTTAGCAATGGTATATTCCTAATCCACAATGGATACCTTCATCATCTCAAAATTATCCTTGGAAACAGGGGTGGAGGAGTCCACCCTTTGTAGGGCCTAAACAATCATTACTGCAACAATCTATGCAACCCTTTCCTCCACCACAAATACAACAACCTAATCCATCCCCTCCTTGACCTCAAGTCCCTACACAACCTATCCCTAACCCCAATAATATACCAACACACCCGACATATGCCGTTAGGTTTCTGACTTACCCCACTTAATTTATTTCTTCTCTGGAATGCTAAGACATACTACTAAGACCTGGGAATACCTTGAATAAGTGAGACTCAACAGTAACCATAGACGATTACGAGAAAGTGGCTCCAAAAGAAAACTCGCCGAATGAACAACCTCAGGAAATCCCTACCAGACCTGACCAAGAGAATATGCAACCACCAATCCATCCATACCTAGAGAGGTTGAATTTAGAAAATCCTACCACCTAGCCATAATTTGATTTTTCAGGGGAAGTAAAAAATGTATGTGTCCAAATACCTCTTCTTCAAGCCATAAAAGATGTTAAAATCTACTCAAAAGATGTCAGGGAATTATGCCTACGAAAATCGGGGATAAAGAGAAAAGACCCCCAAATTGTGCATTTAATAGGGAAACTAGCAGACATAATGCTCAAAGGAGTTTCCATAGCCAAAAATTCAAACCTCAATAGTCCCATAGTTAATGTAAAAATTAACAACACTATTGTTCCCAAATATTGATTGACTTGGGAGCCTCAATTAACATCATGACTTGTGAAACCATCAAAGCTTTAGGGTTGACATTTATTCAAAAAACCCCTACAGTGTTACAACTTGCAGATTCAGCCACAGTGAAACTAAAGGGTATCTTAGAGGATGTCATAATATTTGTAGATTCATGGGAGTATCCCACTAATTTTATGATATTGCAATACAAGTCTTCCTTAGGTGGTTACCCTTTGATTCTGGGATGACCATGGTTGGAAACTATTGATGCCTATATTGGTTGCAGATCTTGTAGTATCACAATTTCTCACGAAAAGTCAACTAAGAAACTTACGTTCTACCCTCCACCCAGGCCAAGCATAGAACCATAAACACCTATTTGGACATATGGAGAAGAAAGTGATAACAAGGAAGTTTCCCAACAAGTGCTAGACTAATACCTTTCCATTAGAGAAAAAACAAAGGATGATGAATTAAGTGACTTTATAGTGTCTACCTCATCATCTCCTCAACACAACCTTAATAATATCCTAAGTCCGCATGCTCAATAAAACCTCTCTATAGTCGATGCATCACCAATGCTAAATGAAACACCCATTGTTGAAAGTCTTATTTCCCTCACTGAACTTGTGGAAATTATCCCAAGAAAGTTTCTAAACATTAATTGTGGGCTTTCTAAATCACGAAAGAAACAATTAATTCAAGTCCTAATAAAACATAGTAATTATTTCATATGGTATTACACATATATGAAGGGGATTCACCTGGATTTGTGTACACACCACATATACATCAAGGATGAATCTAGACCCATTCACCAACCTCATCAAAGAATGAACCGAACATTAAAGGAGATAGTTAAAGAAGAATTGTAGAAAATTTCTTTCTCTAAATTTTATCTACCCTATCTTCAATAGATAATGGGTCTCTCTTCTTGTTATTGTCCCCAAGAAGAATGGAAAATGGAGAATTTGAGTGGAATATAAGGAGTTGAACAAAACCACTCATAAGGACCACTTCCCTTTACCCTTTATTGACCAAGTATTGGACACATTAGCGGGAAAGAAATACCTCTCCTTCCTTGATGTGTTTAGTGGTTACAACCAAGCCCAGATTGCTCCCGAGGACCAAGAAATTACCACTTTCACCTGCCCGTGGGGGACATTTACATATATTTGTGACCATTTGGAATTTGCAATGCTCTGAGGATTTTCCAGAGAGCACTGCTTAGTATATTCTATGGTATTATTCATGACTATGTAGAAGTATATATGGATGATTTTACGATGTACGACAATACCTTCGCAATGGTCTTGGATCACTTAGAAAAAGGGATCAAGAGATGCATGGAATCCAGTGTAGCTCTTAGCAACGAAAATGTGCTATGATGATGACAAAAGGTATCATGTTGGGACACCATATTTTCTATGTAGGTATATAGGTTGATCCAACAAAAATAGAGGTATTACTCAAAATCCCTCCCCCAAAAATTCAAAAAGAGGTAAGAAGCTATTTATGATAGGAAAGATACTATAGACGTTTTATTGAAAATTTTATGAAAATTGCATGTCCTCTATACCTATTACTCACGGAGAATTTTGAATTTAGTTGGAATGATAGGTGCCAGATCATTTTTGAAAACTTAAAGAAGAAATTAACAACAACACATGTCTTAATGAGGGCAGGTTGGTCCTTGCCATTCCACATATCTGCAGATTCCTTAGACATTTCCATCGAAGTAGTGCTTGGACATCAAGAAAAACTTAAGACGTATGCAATATACTTTATTAGTAAGAATCTCTCCCCTTCCGAGTTAAATTATACAATGATAGAAAAATAATTTCTTGTTGTTGTCTATGCTATAAATAAATTTTGACATTATATGACTGGGTGTTTTGTAATTATACAGACTGATTACTTTGCTATACGATGTTTGATGAAAAAACGTATCACTAACATCAGAGTGACCAGATGGTTGTTGTTGTTACAAGAGTTTGACATTATCATCATGGATAAACCTGAGAAAGATAATGTTGTGTCTGACTTCCTTTCTTGACTTACCATCGATGGGAATGCATTTCCAGTTGAGGATACTTTCCCTGATGAACATATTTTTGTAGTATCTACTAACACACCATGGTTTATAGATATTGCTAATTATTTAGCTACATGGAAGCTTCCCCCACATATGTCATCTAAAGGACAACAACATATCGTCATACAAAGCGATAGGTATTCCTAGATTGAGGGATATCTCTTCTACATAGGGTCATACCTCATCATGCAAAGATGTGTCCAGGAAGATAAAATGTATGACATCTTAAAATATTGTCTTGAAAGACCATGCCGTGGAAAATTTTCCAACAAAAGGACAGGTTATAAAATACTCCACATTAGGTACTACTATCACACTATCTTCCATGATGCCTGAGAATATGTGAAAATGTGCGACAATGATTAGAGGATGGGACATCTAGTTCAGTCTGATGAAATGTCATTGTAGACATAGATTATGGTAAAACCATTCAATAAGTGGGCCCTTGATTTTGACAGACCAATCAATCCTTCATCTTAGAATAAATGTTACATCCTTGTCTATACAGATTATGTCACTAAATGGATCAAAGCAAAGGAACTTCCAACAACTATAGAAAAGGCAGTAGCATATTTTCTCTACAAATAATTTTTTTTTCCAGATTCAGAATACCAAGGGAGCTTGTTATGAATGGAGGATCCCAATTCACTTCTCATCATATCAGGACCATCATGGAGAAATATCAAATCAAGAACATGATAACCATGTCAAACCATTCACAAGAAAACAAACAAGTGGAAGGGAAAAATAAGATCCTCGAAGCCATTCTGACCAAGACTACCCCACTCCACCTCAGAGACTAAATAGACAGACTCCCATACTCGTTATGGGCCTATCGTATGACATGGTGGAACACCACAAGTTTTCCCCATTACGATCTCGTGTATGGAAAACAAGTTACCCTAGCTATGGATATGGAGATAAACACATTATAGATTGCTCTTTAGTTAGGCATGAAATTATAAAAAAAAAGAGACATTGAATCCAACAAATCAATGAGTTAGATGAAATTCATCAGGCCATCTTGCACCATTCTTTTCTAATTTAGTAGCAAAGAGCCAAGTGGCATGAAAATTTCATTAAAAAGAAGCAATTCCAAGTTGGAGACTAGGCTCTTTTATTTGACTCAAGATTTAAATATTTCAAAGGAAAGTTCCATACCAAGTGGCTAGGACCCTATGAGATTGACACGATGTATAATAATAGGTCCGCCAAGCTTCATACTATTTATTATGCAAGAACCCTGTTAATGGATAATGGGCATCGAATCTAATTATATAAGAAGCCATTATCTAAGGAATCCTTTATGAGAAATATTGATACTGGTTGGCACAACAATGATTTGGAGATTGTTCATGCAAGGGGTTCTCCATCTGCTAAATAAAAATATTTTTTCTTCTAAAAAAATAAAAATAACAATCCAATTGTTAAAACCCCCTTCAGACACAATTGGACAAGTATCATATGAAAACCAATCTACTAGCATGTGATAGCCATTGAATCAGACCAAAAGTATTAACTCCATGCATGAGGTAAGCATTAAAGAGGCATGTATTCCCCTTACACATTATTTGTATCACTTGATTAAAATTAATTGTGATTTGGCCGACCCGTCCCCTCACCACTTGCGACAATCATTGACCATGAGTGGCCACCAATCCAATGAAAAAATCATAATGGCCTGACTACCTCATCGCCATCACAACCTATCCTGCACATTTACAATGACTCTTTGACATTTGATGGGACTAATTCCATCCTAAATTATGATTACCTCGGCCAACACACCATTGCATCCTTCCAAGGTGGTAATTTTTGGGTTTTCGTTACTCTCCCACTAACAGAGTGTTGTATAACCTCTTTGCAACCAATATAGTCGAGTTGTTGTGTAACCATGGGTGGCTCCATTATCCATCATGAATCTACAGATTGATTCTGTAAGAAGTTGATGACAAAGCGTGGAGAATATTTAAGGACACATGATGGTTGGGTTATGTCGAGAAGTTACAAGGGTTTGACGATGGAGTTGTGATGGAATTTGCACTAAATCTGCAAGATAATAGGGTTGAAGTTAGAGGACTTCCAATTGTAGTGGATGAGGAAATGGTACTTGTAGTGACAGGGCTACCACGGGACGGTGAATGGTGGTTCTCTTGAAAGATACCACTGCCAAATATAAAAGATGACTTCTTGCAAGGGGCAAGGAAATGATGAAGAGAAGGAATGGGTTCGATAGGAAATATTTACCTCCACCTTGGGAAGTTGTTATTTACTTCATCCAAAAGTATTTTACCTGCAAAGGACACCATGATATCATCTTTTGGTATCATCTGAAGCTCATAAATCACCTCCAACATCAGAGGTTGGTCAATTTTCCTTTATTTATTTGGAAGATCTGCAACAAATGGCATAGAGAATTCAAAGAGCTAAGTGACCAAAGGACTATCTTCCTCATCATGGGCTCAACGATCTCATTGTGACACATGCACTAGATAAAGAAGGTTATAAATGGGGAGATCTTGTAGGCCCTCCTCCAAAGTTGGAAGTGAGAGGGGAAGCGACGATACCTGAAGGGCCAAGAGTAAGAGGGGAAAAAGAAGCTATAACAGGGGCAAAAGGAGAAGATGAAGTTGCAACACCTAAAAAAGTTACATAACAACCTTCAGGTGAGACATAACAACACCAAGAGGCTTCCCATGAAAATGATGTACAAATTATTGGAATTTCACCTCCAATAAGGAGAGTTAGACCTATGAGGA
Source organism: Picea engelmannii (assembly GCA_009831015.1). NCBI lineage: Eukaryota > Viridiplantae > Streptophyta > Pinopsida > Pinales > Pinaceae > Picea > Picea engelmannii. Next base: position 40,849 of record ML783214.1, on the reverse strand, counting down.
AAAGAGTATCAAGAGGTATGCCAAACATAACAATTCCTAAGAATAAAAGGACATGATTTTCACCGAAAGTAGAAACAAAAACCAAAACCACAAAACCCACAGCTGGAGGAATTTTGCTGATGGAGGAAGGATTCACCCTTTTCGTAACAAAAGAACCAACATGTGGAATGGGTGAAAAAGAAACCCTTGTTGCAACACAAGAACCAACAGATGGAATATGTGAAAAAGAAACCATTGTTGCAACAAAAGAACCAACAAGTGGATTGAGTTAAAAAGAAACACCTATTGTAACACAAGAATGAGTAGGTGGGATAGGTGTAAAGGAAACCCCTATTGCAACACAAGAAGAAACATGTGGAATGAGTAAAAAAGAAACCCCTACTGCAACACAGTAACCCTTAGGTGGGACAGGTGAAATAGATACCCCTGTTGCAACACAAGAACTAGTAGGTGAAAGAGGAGATGTGCAAAAAGAGCATGTTGTAACACTTGAGATGACAGAGAATTCCATGGATATTGACCTTGCTGTGCCTTCTAAGAAGATAACCCTCAAGTACATGAAATTCTAGCTAGATACTTGTAACATTTGTTTGATATTTTATATTTTTTCATCATTCAACAAAATATTTAGTTAAATAAAATTAATCAAAGTTTGCAAAAGAGGATGAAGAAATTAAAAGCTAAGTTACAAGAAGGCCAAACATGCATGGAATTCCTTTCCCATGCAACTAAAATCACCCAAAAAACATTAACAAACTTGGAGAAGAAGTAACAAAAGAGGGACCTGTTGAACTAGTCCTTGGGACAAAGCATGTTGTAAAGACAACAATACCCCCATAGAAATTTGATGTTGGAACTAAGACTAAAAGAACCCTCACCAAGGACAAATGGGACTAGAGGGATGAATTCAGACCTGTTGTACATACAGTAGCAATGCAAAAAGAATTTGAAGGTGACATAGAGCTCACATACAATGATGAAGAAACTCAGACAAATGATGTTAGACCTCTTGTACAAAGTGTTGGATTTTAAATACTCATTAACAATGATTACTGGCTGAGGGATCAACTTGCCAAATGGAAAAGTTTAGCTGAGGCCTATAAAGGAGGAACAATTCCTTTAGAATAGTGATGAAAAGCCATATACAACTTTAGGAAACAATTGGATGAACATTTAGCAATCCATCGATGCAAGTAGAAACAATGGAAAAAGGACATAGGGAGGGTATTTGAGTTACAAACCGAGGTGGGACTCCTAGAAGAAGAAAAAGGACATATGAAATCTCTTATGGGGTCTATTCTCAGTTGTAAGGCACCCTCCCCTATATACTCTATGTTTCTAAATGACCAAGGTGGTTAGCCTCAAGCTATCCTTCATTAGTACCAACATCTATTTTGTGCAAGAAAGCACAACTTTTGGCAGTTAACATCCATACCAGAGGCATGACATAAACTTGGCAAAAATAGATTGAAACTCCATCCAATCTTCATTTTTTCAAACACCTAAAATGATAACATCGTCGACAAAGAAAAGATGTGAGATTATAGTCTCAGTAGCAACTTTGAGTCCATGAAAAGACCCTTCTTCCACATCCTTTTTTAATAATTTTCTAAAACAATCGACAACCAATAGGAATAATAGGGGGAGAGAGGAAAACCTTGACGTAACCCTCGATAAATCTTAAAGAAATCAATAGAGGATCCATTTATTAAAACTTCCATGTTAACAGAAGTTACACAAGCCATAATCCATTGGGTAACCTCCCATTTTAACCCGATCTGGATTAATAACATCTATAGAAATTGCCAGCTCACTTTATCATATGATTTCTTTAAGTCCATCTTTAGAATAATCGAGCTTAACTTCTTAGACTTAGCAGTATGTAAACACTATTTTTCTATCCCCACATCATAAAAAATTAATTGATCTTTAAGGAAGCTAAACTGTTAATAGGAAATACTTGATGCCAATTTATCTTTCATTTGTGTGGCAATGATTTTAGATATAATTTTATATACAAAGTTACAGAGGGCAATTGTTCTAAAATCGTGAAAGGATTCTGGATTGCTCACCATGGGGATAAGGGAAAAGGATGTAGCAATAAGAGCACCCGGAATATGACCTATACATCTGGATTCCTCAATAGCCTTGTGAAGATCCTCCCCCATAATATTAAAAAAATCTTGAAAGAGTTCCTATGTCCACCCATCCTGGCTTGAGATTTTATCTTTTGGCATTGTACTAACAGTTTCCTTAACTTCTTCTAAAGTGACAAATTTTACAACCTCATCACTTTCTACATCATTAAAAAACTTGGGCACATACTTGAGTACTTTGATCTGATTACATGTATCCTCTGCCTCTATCACACTGAATTGGTCTTTGAAATGTTTATATGCGACCTGTTTAATATCAATATCTGCAAATTTGTGGCATCCTACATCATCAACTATATCCCAGATAGTGTTTTGGCATCTTCTTTAGGAGGCGAATTTATGAAAAAATTTAGTGTTCTTGTCACCCTTATCAATCCAAGAGGATTTTTCTATAGATAGTATATTATCCTTCCTTTGTTTTAGTGACCTAAGAAAATATAGGTCTTTCTATACAAACACCCGTGACGGGAAATTCACAAATATCTCTAACATTGTTTCCTCAATATGATGGAGTTCTGAGTGTTTTTGATTTTTTTTATTTCTCTGCTAGAGTAGAAATTCTTTCTTTAAGTTCCTCAATTTGTTAAGCCCTAATATTGGCTCATTACCCCTTAATCGGGGCATATTAGATTAGTAATGCTATTTTATTTATGTCGGCTTTAGACCATTAGTTGTAATTTAGATTAGTAATGTTATTTTAATTATGTCGGCTTTAGGCCATTATTTGTAATTATACCTCCTAGTCTCCTATATATACCAAGGAGACATTTTCATTTTGAATCATCTTGTACTTGAACATTTAAGAGGGGTAAAAGGAGGTTGCCCCCTCAAAGAGGCTTATTATCTGAAATTATCTCTTTTTCAAGGCGTTGATTACTTTTCCTAAGGTTTTTCTATGCTATATTGAAGTTTGGTTCTTAACATATGGTATCAGAGCTCAAGGTCTTGGGGTTTCGCTGCTACATCTGAGACACCGTGGAATTTTCACTATAAATTTTTTTATACAACGTTTCAGAAGGAACAGCTTGGAGGGTATTTAGAAGACAGATCAATGTATGTTGGGTTAAAAATTTAGCTCTTGAGGCCTTATACTTTCGGAGATATAGTCTATACAAGATAGGGTTCTAGAATCATCCTGAAATGAGTCTTTGCAACATTTTCGCTATAAAAATTTTTCTGTAACGTTTCAGACACTGAACTCCGGGGGCCATTTACAAAAATTATTTTTTTATCTGTGGTAAAAAGTTAAGCTTCTGGGTCATCATACATTTGTAGATACACCTTGTGTAAGACAGGGTATCTGACTAGTCCTATTGGCTAGTCTCAAGAAGATGTTCCAGGTAAAACAATCATAACTTCTTCCCAGAGTATCCAAATTGGGTGGGACTGGTTGCATTGGATCGTGGACAGTCTGTATTATTTTGGGTGCGAGTTTCAGAATTTTATATCAATTATTTTGTGCAGGGAACACTATACAAGTGAGATCTCCTGGAAAGGCCAAAAATCAGCAAGTTGTGGGGAAGTTATCATAAATTCCACTTGGCACATCCAATTTTGATAAGACCTATGGCATTGAAGAGAATACATATCAGAGAAATAGATAAGATAAATTTTCATACCCAGAAGGTCCAAAAATTGGGAGATACAACAGAAGAAATATTTTCTAGCAGAACCACCTCAAAATCAAGGTTCAAAAGTGATACTTGGCCAACATGCCACCCAAAAAGGGAACTTCTACACCAAATAAGCCTCCA
>ML783214.1:0-20784 GCA_009831015.1 Picea engelmannii | reverse complement strand
ATCAATTGGAAATAACTTTGTCTCCCATCCTATATATGCTACCAAATCTTCTCTCCAATATTCCTAATTGGTTTCTTCCTCCATTACCGTGGAAAATCATGCTCTCCAGTCCTTTTGTTTGGATGCATCCTTGGTCACTGAAGCAAATATTGTTGTCTGACATGATCCCATATTGTAAGTAATCATGCTCCTATAATTCTCCTGCCTAGCCATCTCAACCCATGACACCATATTGACATTATTGGAAGATTCCTCTCTCCCATTTGGACCTGAAGGTTGGTTACCACTAAATGTTTGACTCTCCCTCTGAGCCCCCTGACTCCCTTTGAAAATAGACTCCCTTTGAATTTAGACTCCCTCTGAATCCACTGACTCCCTATGAAGTCATATTCCCTCTAAGTATCCACAACCTCTAGAGCTACCTGCTCTCCATCCACTTTTCTTTACAAAGTTCTGGAAGGTTTCTCCTCCCCACTGGATATTGAGATATGAATCCCTCTAAAATTTGTCTCCCTTTGAGCCTGTACCATTAGGGGAGCTACATTCTTCACCACTATTGGATATACCTACTCCCTATGTACATCTGCTACTGGTGGGGGCCACCTGCCTCACCACAGTTGGAGATACCTTCTCCCTTTGTTCTATTGGTAGGGCCACATGCCTCACTATTAGTGGAGCCACCTGATCCTCCTCATTCATCTCTCTTCTCTTGCCAGTCACAAAATGCATAGGTTGGACCCTCAACCTATACAGGTTTCCCTCCCTAATGCTAAGAATCACTGTTGATCTGAAACTAGATCGTTTGGGCACAAACAATATATGTCCATCTAGAAATAATAAGTGTTACCCATTCCTCTCAATATTTGAGACTGAGATGACACTCCTCCTAATTTGTGGCACCCATAACACATTTTAAACCCTCAAAATCCCACCTGACTCTAATCATAATGATATTGTACCAGATCCTTGTATCACATGCTTGGCTCTCATGCCAATATCTACACAGAATTTTGATCCAATGTTTATGAAATTTTCAAAGAACTCTCTAGTACCTTTCATATGGCAAGATGGTCCGCTATCCACTAGCCAAGTTCCACTACTGAAAAGTGTACCTAAAAGGGAGAAGACAAATGAGATATCCCCTTGGAGCATGTCTACAACCTCATCAACCTCTGTTGTCGATGCCTTTTTCCTTATTCACCCGCCCCTCTATTTTGGACACTGTGAAGCAAAATGACCATAGTCATGACACTCAAACCATTTGTATCCTCCCTAGAAACCAACCGAGTATCCTCCTGAATACAATTAGTCCATATCCTATTAAACCATGGAAATGTATCTTTTGCACAGATCCCCTACACAAAAGGTTCCCAAAACCTTGGAAGACCAACTCAACATCCAATAACACCTGTCCATGTTGGAACAAAACTGCATAGTCCTCCTCGACCAGTGAGTCTAGGAACACACCCATGGAATGCATAGCACATTTTCCACTCGCAACACCCCCCTGACTCCATCCAAAATATCACTGCTCTAGATCCCTGCACTACATGCCTATTCCTCCTACCAAGTTCCCCATGCATACTTGAGTCAAACATTGTGAAGCTCATGAACAAATCATGTGCCCCTATCATGTGTCAATGGCTCTCACTGGATAATAACCATACAATCCTCCAAGGAAAGCTTCCTGATTCCCATGTCATGACCATCCAATGGACTTCTACCCAAGTCCATCATCCAAGTCACAAAAAACATCTTTGTTTTTTCACATGCTACCACTGATCTAGTGTCCTCATGTGAACAGTCCTAAGATGCGGTTGGACACTCAGTCTAGTCCACTCTAGACCACCACAACTCATCTATGCAAACTTCCTCATCCTCCTGGGTTAAATACCACATACATTGTCATACCTTGACGATGTGCAACTCTTTGGCCTGATGAAGACTTTATCTTGTCAACTTGACATACACACAAAGCCATCTCATCTGTGCCAAAGCATATGAGTTTCACCCATCACAACTCACTATGAAAATCCGCTATAAGTCCATCCACAATGTTGACAATATAGCACACAACATACTATTGTGATATGGGCTCTCCACTAATCCACTAGAACTCCCAACCTGCCACACCACTAAGCTACAATAATACACAACTCCTTGTCTGCACAATCTTCTCTATGTCTCAAACCATATACCATCTAACCTATTGCCACCTGAAACCGTCACTCTAGCTCCCTCTCAGATCTATCACCTATGACTTTTCTGGAACAAGAACAAGAACTACACTTCTCCAGTGTTGTATCCAAAAATGTGTCTCAAATATGATCTCCTTCTCTTTAGATCCCAAGCTCTGATACCATGTCAATTTTCACATGCAACTCTATGTGACGAATTTCAGATTTGAAAATTGTTTCCTAGTGATCTAATAGTAAACCCCTAGTTGTTATCATTGAACAACTTTACAATGAAATTATTAATTGAAAACATATGCAACGGAAACACAAATATAAAAAATCTTAAGGGTTAAACCAACCCTCCCAACCAATACAATGTCACCAAAATATGAGGAAAACCTTGTCCTCCAAGGTCACCAAAAATTGAGAACAACCTTGTTCTCCAATAATCATACAAATCAGAAAACCAAACCTCAACAATATCCTAAAAATCTCCTTTTCCCACGAATTTGTTGTAGACCACTTGTACATATCTGTACCTTCTCAGAAAATTAGATACATGATTCACCTTACTAGAAACCCTCATATATATGATGTTTTCTCCATTGCAATTTGTGTATACCCTATACATGATTCACCCTATTGCAACCCACATATATACGCATTTCTTCCTCCTGTAAACTGTGTATTGTACAAAAAAAAATGCTCCACACATGTGACCTTCTTCACTTCTCTCTTTAGGTCCATATTTTCCACCTTGCATACTTTCCCTTTGCTCAGATCACCAATCCTCCTAGCACAAGTACAAACTCACTTATGTTATCTCCAGCATGTCTCCACACTCTTTACATGATTGTTTAATGTCATAATGACCTCTCTCCTTGATATACAATCCTTAGGGGTCGTCATAGAAGACCCTCCACAAGTCAACATCAAATTAGGATTTCCTTGTGGGTGTGAAGCCCCAACACAAGCTCATAAATCCCATCACCAGACCCATGAATCCCCCACTCAAATCCAAGGGGGTTTTCACCAAACCAAAAGTGTGTTGCCCATGGTGACTCCCACATGGGTTGGTTTCCTCTTATATTTTCTTTAACCTATGTGATTTATGTCTGGTATATTTTCCATGCAATGTCTTCTCTTGATATTGAATGATATATGAGGGTTTACTTTATAATTATGTTGCATGTTTGGTTTCTTTATCAATTAAATATGTCTCTACAATGTTCACTAATGTCATGGGTGAGACCTTGTCCTTTCTAGGGTAATGAAAAGGAAATACTAGTGAACTCAATTGTTGGCATGCATGTTAAACCTCAGGTATAGTGTTTCAGTGTCAAAACTCGGTTCCATTACTGAGAAAGAACAATTTCTTGAAAGAACATTTTTTTCCTATCCATTTGAATTAGTTTACTTTTCTTTTCTTTCCTACAATTTCAATTTCATTCAATTGGAGGTTACAACATATTGCTTCCTATCCGGTTGAACTAGTTTACCTTGCTTGTAGTCATCTTTGTTTCCTGCAAGTTTGTCATTCTTAGCATTGGTGACCTTGTCAGAATTATTCTAAAACTCTCATATTGTGATCATTATTTCTTGCTCTTACTTCTACAACTTCATAACTAGAGCAGTATTTGAATAGATTGTCCCAGCACATACAGTGCATGGAAATTTGCAAGTTCCATACAAACCCCTACTTTGACAATTAAATATATATTCTTCTACTCGTATTTATGAGTAATTAGAAAGGTGATTAAAAGACCCATCATTTTTGGCGTTGTTTATGAGGAACTGTCAATAGTACATTTTTTTTTTTACAGTTTCGAGTCTTTAATCCAACATTTATCTTGAGAAGTTATTTTTCCACCTGGGTGATTATTTTCTTTTCAATGGGTGTGTTGATTTTTCATCTTGTTTCTTTTGAGTTGGTGTGTTTTAATAAATCTTGTGTGTGATTTTATTTAAAATTATTTTTTTCCAAAAACTCATGAACAAAAATAGGGATTCGAGACGATGATTTAAAAGTTCTTTAAAAAAACTCCCAAGGAACTAACATTGCAAGGAAACCAATCGAAGAAGAGGGATCCAACCAACTCAATTACAAAACACCAACATCCAACTCTCTAGCCAAAAGTAAACTGGAATCTTCCACTGCAGAATCAACACGTCTAGTCCATCCTGTGGAAGCCACATCTTCAGTCCAGACAGAGTTTTTTTTCCCTGAAGGAAGCATAAATTCTACAGTAAATAAATATCCAGGTCACAACTTCAAAGTGTCGGTCATTCAAGAACCCATCAATCCCTTGTTTTCCTCCAAACTTTTGGAACAACAAGAAGATAATTTCCTACAGTTCTTAAGGATGGCCCACTAAGTCAACCATGAGGTGAAAGAGGAGAAAATTACCTTCAATTTTCCAATCAGAAAATATAGAATGGGTAACACAAATGAAGAATATTCTGCACTTTTCCTTGCCAAATTTTAATGGCTTAACTACAGAGGACCCAAATACATTCATTTTCGAATTTGATGTCCTCCATAGAAGCTATGAATATGTTTATGATTATCAAAAGTTGAATCTCTTTCCCGCTACCTTGAAAAATGATTCACTTCGATGGTTTATGAGCCTTGGCAGGGACAACATTAGTATGTGGGAATAAATGAAGAAAATATTCCTCAAACAATGCCAGGACTACTACAAGTACAAAGAGAGGAAAGAGGAAATATTTAATATGATCTAGAAAGAGGATGAGAGTCCAGAAGATTATGTTGAATGCTTCAGATATAACATACATAGATCAAGACAAGGCCAACTAGATAGAGACACCTTACGGATTTTGATGCTGCGAGGCGTCAAGGATAATTTTATTGACACCCTTAACTTGATGAGTGAATGAGATATATACTAGGAATATGATGAGGTCATTTTTTAATTATGTCAAAGTTATTCTAGAGAGACCTCACAGCTAGGGAAAGGGCCAAGGGATTTGTGACAAGGATCAACAAGACCTCAGGCAAAGGAATCACCAGTGTAGATATTGGATTTTTTTTGGAGGATTTCAAAATATATGTACTCAGTCTGGGCTAAGATATTAACTAGACACATTGCATTTGAAGAAGAAGCAAGAGGAGACAGAAGCATCATTATCTATATCTTTCTTGAAGTGAATAAAAAGACACCCACTGAAGGAGTGGTCCCTAGATCAAATTGAAATTTGTGGGATTTGTGAACAATAACACTACACCAATAAGAGCCCCTCCTTACCTATCTTACACACATTTTATCAAGAGGCAAGTGGAGAGGATCACTAATTATGTCTCATCACACAAAAAGGACCATGGCATACTTGACCTCAAGGTATGACTCCTGACCAATCTCAGTATTTGAATAACTCTTAATGCAATATCCTCCTTAGAAATGGTATCTTCCTAATCCACAATGGATACCTTCATCATCTCAAAAATATCCTTGGAAACAAGGGTGGAGGAACCCATCCTTTGGAGGGCCTAAACAATCATTACTGCAACAATCTATGCAACCCTTTCCTCCACCACAACTCCAACAACATAATCTATCCCCTCCTTGATCTCAAGTCCCTACACAAACTATCCCTAACCCCAATAATATACCAACACACCCAACATATGCCGCTAGGTTTTTGACTTACACCACTTACTTTATTTATTCTCTGGAATGTTAAGACATACTAGTAAGACCTGGGAATACCTTGAATAAGTGAGCCTCAACAGTAACCATAGAAGATTACGAGAAAGTGGCTCCAAAAGAAAACCCGCCGAATGAAAAACCTCAGGAAATCCCTTCAAGACCTGACCAAGCCAATAGGCAACCACCAATCCATCCATACCTAGAGAGGTTGAATATAGAAAATCCTACCACCCAACTAGAATTCGATTTTCCGGGGTAAGTAAAAAATGTATGTGTCCAAATACCTCTTCTTCAAGCCATCAAAGATGTTCCAATCTACTCAAAATATGTTAGGGAATTATTCCTACGAAAATCGTGGATAAAGAGAAAAGACCCCCAAATTGTGCATTTAATAGGGAAACTAGCAGACATAATGCTTGAAGGAGTTTCCATAGCCAAATATTCAAAACTCAACAGTCTCATAGTTAATTTCCAAATTAACAGTTATTCCCAAATATTGATTGACTTGGGAGCCTCCATTAACATCATGACTTGTGAAACCATCGAAGCTTTAGGGTTGACATATATTTGAAAAACCCCTAGAGTGTTACAACTTGCATATCCATCCACTATGAAACGAGAGGGTATCTTAGAGGATCTCGTAATATTTGTAGATTCATGGGAGTACCATGCTGATTTTATGATCTTACAATCTAAGTCTTCCTTAGGTGGTTACCCTTTGATTCTGGGATGACCATGGTTGGAAACTATTGATGCCTATATTGGTTGCAGATATGGTATTATCATAATTTCTCACGAAAAATCAACTAAGAAACTTACATTGTACCCTCCATTCAGGCCAAGCATAGAACCATAAACACCTATTTGGTCATATAGAGAAGAAAATGATAACGAAGAATTTTTCCAACAAGTGCTTACAATAGACTGATACCTTTCCATCAGAGAAAAGACAAAGGATGATGAAATAAGTGACTTTATAGAGTCTAGCTCACCATCTCCTCAACACAACCTTAATCAAATCCTAAGCCCTCATGCTCAAGAAAAACTCTCTGTAGTCGATGCATCACCAATGCTAAATGAAGCACCCATTGTTGAAATTCTTATTTCCCTCAATGAACTTGTGGATATTATCCAAGGAAAGTTTCTAAACATTAATCATGGGCTTTATAAATCACTAAAGAAACAATTAATTCAAGTCCTAATAAAACATAACAATTATTTCATCTGGGATTACACATATATGAAGGGGATTCACCTGGATTTGTGTACACACCACATATACATCAAGGAGGAATCTAGACCCATTCGCCAACCTCATCAAAGAATGAATCGAACATTAAAGGAGATAATTAAATAAGAATTGTAGACAATTTCTCTCTCTAAATTTTATCTACCCTATCTTCAATAATTAATGGGTCTCTCTTCTTGTTATTGTCCCCAAGAAGAATGGAAAATGGATAATTTGAGTGGAATATAAGGAGTTGAACAAAGCCACTCATAAGGACCACTTCCCTTTACCCTTAATTGACCAAGTATTGGACACATTAGCAGGAACGGAATACTTCTCCTTCCTTGATGGGATTAGTGGTTACAACCAATTTCAGATTGCTCCTGAGGACCAAGAAAATACCACTTTCACCTGCCCGTGGGGGACATTTACATATCATTGTTACCATTTGGAATTTTCAATGCTCTGAGGATTTTCTAGAGAGCACTGCTTAGTATATGCTCTAGTATTATTCATGACTATGTAGAAGTATATATGGATGATTTTACGACGTATGTAAATACCTTCACAATGGTCTTGGATCACTTAGAAAAAGTGATCAAGAGATGCATGGAATCCAATGTAGCTCTTAGCAACGAAAAATGAGTTATGATGATGAAAAAAGGTATCATGTTGGGACACCATATTTTCCATGTAGGTATACAGGTTGATCCAACAAAAATTGAGGTAATACTCAAACTCCCTCCCCCAAAAATGCAAAAATAGGTAAGAAGATATTTAGGAAAGGCAAGATACTATAGATGTTTTATTGAAAATTTTATAAAAATTGCATGTCCTCTATACCTATTACTCATGGAGAATGTTGAATTTAGTTGGACTGATAGGAGCCAGAGAATTTTTGAAAAATTAAAGAAGAAATTAACAACAACACATGTCTTAAGGGGGGAAGGTTGGTCCTTTCCATTCCACATATCTACAGGTGCCTCAGAAATTTCCATTGAAGTAGTTCTTGGACATCAAGAGAAACTTAAGCCATATGAAATATACTTAATTATTAAGAATCTCTCCCCTTCCGAGTTAAAATATACAATGATAGAAAAACAATTTCTTGTTGTTGTCTATGCTATAAATAAATTTTGACATTATATAACTCGATATTTTGTAATTATACACACTAATTACTTTGCTATATGATATTTGATGAAAAAACTATCACTAACAACAAGGTGACCAGATGGTTGTTTTTGTTACAAGAGTTTGACATTATCATCATGGATAAACCTGAGAAAGATAATGTCATTTATGACTTCCTTTCTTGACTTACCACCGATGGGAATGCATTTCCAGTTGAGGATACCTTCCCTGATGAAAATATTTTTGTAGTATCTACTAACACACCATGGTTTATAGATATTGCTAATTATTTAGCTAGAGGGATGCTTCCCCCACATCTGTCAACTAAAGAAAAACAACAGATCGTCATACAAAGTGGTAGGTATTCCTATATTGAGGGATATCTCTTCTACATAGGGCCAGACCTCATCATGCGAAGATGTGTCCATGAAGATAAAATGTATGACATATTAAAATATTGTCTTGACAGACCATGCAGTGGACACTTTTTCAACAAAAGGACAACTTATAAAATACTCCACATAAGGTACTACTATCACACTATCTTCCATGATGCCCACGAATATGTGCAAAGATGCGACAATTATTAGAGGATGGGACGTCCAGTTCAGTCGATGGGGTTCTTGACCTGGAAGTGCAGAGGAACCCCTACGTGTGAGGTGAATATGTCTCAATACTTCTCCACGACCTTGTCCATTTGTTGTTGTCATGTAGAGAAGCTCTGTTTGGAGGTTGTGGCCACAATCTTCTTCTTGCCTTGAGGGCGGATCATCAGGAAAACAAATTTCCCAGTTTTGGAAATGAGCTTACTGCAATGTTTTGTAGTAACCAAAGAGATAGTGGAAGGTGGTGGTACCTCTGGTATCCTATACAACTTATTTCCCAAGGTAACAATAACAACATCAGGCTGAGACTCATACACAACATGTCACTTCCACAAGTATGGTTGGCCTAATAATACATCACAAACATCAAGAGGAGCAATGTCACATAATACCTCATCGGTGAAGGGCTTGATGCTATAGGGAAGGTGTCATTGTTGGTTTATGCAGAGATCATGTCCTTGGTGAAGCCACCAGATGGTGTATGACTATGGGTGTGTTGTGGTCGACAAGCCCAACCGCTTCATGACCTCTGCTGAAATGAGGTTCTTTTGGCTCCCACTGCCGACAATGAAATGTAGCAGGGAATTGTTTACCCACATCTAGGAGTGGAAGAGAACCTCCTCCTCCTTTGGATATTCTAGTTCTTACTTTTGGATCTTTGTGGTGGAAACGGTGGCGTTGGGCTCTACATCGATAATCTGATTCCCTCTGTCATTCCCCTTCTTTGGTTCTGATTCAATGTCGGAGCATGCATCTGATTTAGAAGCCCTCATCTTGACCACCAGTGACTGTTTGACTGACACTCACTTGTGTTGTGAGTGAAGCTCTTATGGAACTCACACCACTTTCCCATGTCCCTCTTCAGATTTGTGGTGTTGTTCTTTGTTTGCAGCTTTGGAAATTTTTCTTGAGCCGCTATGCCTTGGATTTGTCCTTTGTTATGCAGTTTGGGGGAACCTTTCACTTTCTTTTGATTCATAGATCCAAAGTCTCGTTTCTTCTGTTTGAGTTTATGCTCAATCTTGGAAGCATACCGGTATGTTGTACCAAGCGAGGAGATATAGAGGAACCCTATTTCCTCCTGAATGTATCTGTGCAGACAACTGAAGTACTTTAGCACCAAATGTTTCTTCGAATCTTTGATACCCAACTTTGTGCACAGGGTATGGAACAAATTCATCATCTCATGCACGTCTTGATCCCTTTGTTGCCTCATCGTAGTCCATTGTATGTACTTGTCCTCATATCTCCCCATGAGATAATATTCTTCCTTGATGGCGTCTGAGAAATAATTCCAAGTGGGTATGATCGAGAACATAGAAGGTTTCTCCTTGTCATTTTTCTCATAGTAGATTTCCCACCAGTCCTTGACATGGGGGGCGGCTTTGAGCAGTGAAAAAAGAATCTTCTCCCGGTTGGAAAAGTCATGAACCAAGAAATATCCTTCTAATAGATTCAACCATCTATCTACGACATATACATCTATTTGGCTATCAAATATGGGAATATAAAAGTTTACTTGTAACTTAAAAGGGGTTGCACCTCAAGAGTGGTTGCTGGATGCAAATGCGCCGCCAGTGGGCAATCGTTGAAGGATCTGGGCGAAGTTATCCATCATCACATTCCTTTGTTTTTCAAGGGCCCTCTCGAGAAATATTTTGATAGGATATCCTACTCCCTCATATTTCTTTTCCTCCCCCATGGGTGGCCGTCGAGGTTTGCAAGGCTGATCTTATAAAGGTTGAACCAGATCGAGCCGTAACTCCTTATACCCCAACCTCGTTGGGGACATGCAAAGAAAGATTGAGAAAGATAAGACCACTCTGATACCACTGATCCGAATTTATGCAGGAATGCAACAAAATACACAAATAACCATGAATACAAAGATGCAGCGGAAATAACACTTCATTTCATTAATATAAAAGAACTGAAATTTGTTTACAGACAAAATGGAAATAAACTAGCTAGGGCATTGGTAGCTTATCTCTGAGAAGATATGTGGTGGATACAAGAATTTGAACTCTATGTTACAATGAGGCTCAAAGGCCTATATATTATTGAGAAACAACGAAAACCCTAAACATCCAAAAACCTAACCCTAGGAGATGAAATGCCAGAATATGGGCCATGTCGGGGTAAATTGGTACATCAATTTCCCGGGGTTGTAACTTTGGTATACTATCTCTGTTTGACACACATGATACATCGTTAGAATGATCTATCTGAGGAATACAACTGTTGTCAATGAATATGGATTCCATAATGAACTAATATTCGTCGAACGTTTGATGCCCAAAAAACATCGTTTAGGGCCTCAAAATGGCTTCGGAAGTTCAGGACCTGAAAAACTGCCAAAAATAGTAAATTGTGCTACAATTAAGGAAACTGAAAAACTAAAAGAAATAATGGTGGGGGTCCAAGTGGAATATGTGGGTGGCCACCAATATCCACCTAGATCAATGGTTGGGTTATGTCGAGAAGTTACAAGGGTTTGACGATGGATTCACGATGGATTTTTCACTAAATTTGCAAGATAAGAGGGTTGAAGTTAGAGGACTTCCAATTGTGGTGGATGAGGAAATGGTAGTTGCAGTGACATGGCTACCACAGGAAGGTGAATGATCATTCTCTTGAAAGATACCATTGCCAACTATAAAATATGACTTCTTGCAAGGGGTAGGGAAATGATGAAGAAAAGGAATGGCTTCGATAGGAAATCTTTACCTCCATCTTGGGAACTTGTTGTTTACTTCATCCAAAAGTAATTTACCTATGAAGGACACGATGATATCATATTTTGGTATCATCTGAATCTCATAAATCACCTCCAACATCATAGGTTGGTCAATCTTCCTTTCTTTATTTGGAAGATCCTACAACAAATGGCATAGAGCATTCAAAGGGCTAAGTGACCAGAGGACTATATTTCTCATCATGGGCTCATCAATCTCATTGCGACACATGCACTAGAGAAAGAATTTTGTACATGGGGATACCTTGTATTCCCTCCTCCAAATTTGGAATTGAAAGGGGAAGCGACGATACCTGAAGGACCAAGAGTAAGAGGGGCAAAAGAAGCCATGTCATGGGAAAAAGGAGAAGATGAAGTTGTAACACCTAAAAAAGTTACATAACAACCGTCAGGTGAGACATTACAACACCAAGAGGCTTCCCATGAAAATGATGTAGAAATTATTGGATTTTCGCCTCCAATAAGGAGAGTTAGACCTATGAGGAAAAGAGTATCAAGAGGTATGCCAAACATAACAATTCCTAAGAATAAAAGGATACGATTTTCACCCAAAGTAGAAACAACAACCAAAACCACAAAACCCACAACTAGAGGAATTGATCCGGTCGAGGAAGGATTCACCCCTACCGTAACACAAGAACCAAAAGTTGGAATGGGTAAAAACGAAATTCTTGTTGCAACACAAGAACCAACATATGGAATTGGTGAAAAAGAAACCATTGTTGCAACAATAGAACCAAAAAAATAAACCCCTATTGCAACAAAAGAATGAGTGGGTGGGATAGGTGTAAAAGAAACCGCAGTTGCAACACAAGAAGCAATAGGTGGAATGAGTGAAAAATAAACCCCTACTGCAACAAAAGAACCCTTAGGTGGGATAGGTGAAATAGATACCCCTGTTGCAACACAAGAACTGGAAGGTGAAGGAGGAGATGTGAAGAAAGAGAATGTTGTAACACCTGGGATGATAGAGAATGCCATGGATATTGACCTTGTTGTTACTTCTAAGAATAGAACCCTCAAGAACATGAAACACTAGCCAGATACTCGTAACATTTGTTTGATATTGTTATAATTTGTCACCATTCAACAAAATATTTAGTTAAAGAAAATTAATCAAAGTTTGCAAAACATGATAAAGAAATTAAAATCCAAGTTACAAGAAGGAAAAACATGCATAGACTTCCTTTCCCAGGTAGCTAAACTCACCCCAAAAAAATTAACAAACTCAGAGAAGAAGTAACGAAAGAGGGACTTGTTGAACCAGTCCTTGGGACAGAGAATGTTGAAAAGGCAACAATACCCCCATAGAAATTTGATGTTGGAACCAAGACTAAAAGAACCCTCACCAAGGATAAAGGGGATCAGAGGGATGAAGTCAGACCTATTGTACATACTATAGAAATGCAGAAAGAATTTGAAGGTGACACAAACATCACATACACTGATGAAGAAACTCAGACAAATGATGTTATAACTCTTGTACAAAGTGTTGGATTTTAAATACTCATTAACAATGATTACTGGATGAGGGATGAACCTGCCAAATGGAAAAGTTTATCTGAGGCCTATAAAGGAGGAACAATTCCTTTAGAATAATGTTGACAAGACATATACAACTTTAGGAAATGATTGGATGAACATTTAGCAATCCATTGATGCAAGTGGAAACAATGGAAGAAGGACATAGAGAGGGTCTTTGAGTTACAAACCGAGGTGGGACTCCTAGAAGAAGAAAAAGGATACATGAACTCTCTTATGGGGTATATTATCAATTGTAAGGTACCCTCCCCTATATACTCTATGTTTCTAAATGAAAGACATATATTGTTCTAATTCAATGCAATAGCCACATGAAATCCTTACAAGGTGATCTTTGCACAAACCTTTTTGAAAGTATATTATGAAAGAAATAATGAAGGTAAGGACTTGTTGTGTGATCTCTACCAACATAATATTATTTTAGACTTCGAATTAGAATGGAACCCAACCCCCTTTGTTGGAGACATACATATGCGAGAAGAAGAAGCCATTACTTGAGAAGAGGCCATCTCCCATTGCATATAATGCATAGAGTTTTGAATGCGAGTTGCTCTAGAAGGTTGAAAATAAATATGGGAGAAATATATTACACCACCCTCATGAAGCTATTACACCGTTGGTTTTTGTTGTTGTTACAACACCTATGACAATGTTGGATGTCATGGTTGTTACACCTGATGTTGTTAATTGATAAAGTGGCATGGTGTATTGTCTAGGGAAAAATGAAACTATGCAACTGGAGGTCGTTAGTCTCTGATAGATGGATTTCATCAGTTGACCATAACTACTTCAATGCCTTTTATCATTAGTGTGATCAGACGATGTGGATGCCAAGTCACGATTTGTATTTTCTGTCTATTTTAATCGAGCTATTGAAAATGAGAATGAGAACAACATGAGGATCTTAGATATTCATGGCTATCCTCAACCCTTTGCAAATATAAGGCGATGTAAAAATGTATAAGAACCTTGCTCAACTCAAGAAGGGGGGAATAAAAATGTTATTGTAGATTTGATACTCTATCTCTCATTTAACAAAAGTGTTGTTTTGTTCCTACACAAATCTTTCGAAGGAGGTAAGGAACTCTCCTTAGCCAGGTATTGTTGTATCTTAGCATAGATTCAATAAGTTTTATCATTGCATCATTTAAATATTTCTATGTGTGTGACTGCCATTCAATCATTTTTATAGTTCCAAAATTGATACTCTGTTACAACGACATACATTTCATGTTTATGTAGTTTATTTCCCATTTGTAATTTGATCTAGTTATTCTTGCAATATTTCTTTGAAAAAAGTGTAGTTTTAGGTATTCATAGAAGCTTGAGCATAACTACAGATCGATTAATTTGCCTATACTTTATGTAGAGTTCAATATTTATTAATTATAGGGTTGAGTTCAATATTTATTAATTACAAGGTTGAGGGTTGGAACATAGGAGTCGCCATTTAGTCATTTACTTTATTTAATTGGTTCCTTTAATTTTCGATAGTGTGTGTTTATTTCTTTGCATATTTATTTTCCTATAATTTTGTGGGTATCCCCTTTCAAAAGTAGTTAGTCATTTCTTGCAATTTCAAATTAATTGAACAAGAGGTTACAACATATTACTTCCTATCCCGTTGAATTACTTTACTTTGTTTTTCTTTCTTGCAATTTGAATTTCATTCAATTGGAGGTCACAACATATTGGTTCCTATCTGGTTAAACTAGTTTACCTCCATAGTTGAACTAGTTACAATACATCTGATAAATTATTTTACAAAGGGCACATTTACAAATTTAGCTATAGTTTTTGCAAGCAATTTTTTCCACCTTTTTGCATAGTAAATTAGGTATCAGATTAAAAGAGTCTATTAAAATGTAATCTAGCACAAAGGTAACATTTGTTTAACTGGTAAAATGTTAAAATTGCACTCAAGTATTGATTGTGATTTATTTGTAAGAAATGCAGTCGGACTCAACAATACAAACATAGACAAAAAGAGAAAAAAATCACCACAGCCAGCATGATAAGAATATTACTTTTCTCAATATCCTCTTTAGAGGACAAGCATATGACTTGTAGTTAAGAATTAGTGAAAACTTACTTATTATCACTCTTGGAATTATTAACTTTTACATTCATGAGTACTCGTTTGTGATGGAGAAGGATGTGGTAAGGATGTGGTTTTCTATTGTAAATAATAATATTGTGTGTTTTAAGCATTTCATGTTTTAGAGGTTGTCATATTTTGATTGAATATGACATATCCTTTGAAATTAGTTTAACTCAATATGTAGTTGAGATATTCTAGATAAGATATTTATCTATCTTGAACAAAATCTTATTCCCACAAGGTAATATTCTCTTCATCCAAACAAAATTTCATAACACTTTACTCTACCTTCATGTTAGGTATGGGTTCAAATTCAATGAGAGCCGTATAGGAAGGCTGGGATTGCAACATAAGGGTAGCTGTCATTATGGCTGTGGGGCAAGTTGGAAGAAAAGTCCATGAATTTTGAGTCAAACTGTAAATTGCAATCTCCTTGTTATTTCTCTCTTTGAAGCACACACAATGCCTCATTCCAATGCAGTTATAACTCTCAAACAATATTGTACGTCTTCTGTGAATCTGTTTCTAATCTAGGGGCATCACCTCCTTACCAAAATCCCACATAATCACCTCCCCGACCATTCCAATTCTTGGAATCCCCATCTCGTTCACTCCCTCAACCATTTGAAATCCTGGAAACCCCATCCCTACCACCAATAGAATTTGAGACTCACATGTTACCAAATGAATGTAGGATATAGAGAGGCAAAACATGAAAAGATATTTCATGAGACACACTTCTTATGTAATATCCCCAAGTTGAACCCCAACTGTAAATGTAATAATGTACTTAAGCTGATGAGTTGTTTTATATATTTTTGGCATGCATCTTCCATGGTATAGTGTGTGCATGTACTACTAAGTAAAATGATGGAATGGGCACATTCCAGGATACAACGCGCAACAATTTAAGTGTGCGCGATATTGAGGCTAGGGAGCCTAGAGGCCAGTTATTATAAGCTAGGATGCTTATGTTTTGAATTAGGCCAGAGAGCTTAGATGCTAAAGGCTAGTGCGCCTATATTTGTATACATATCATCATTAATATAAAATACATCGCTGCGCATAGACCGACCACGATAAAAGAGATGGGGGGACTAAAATCCACTGGTTAGGGAAAGGGAGGGGCCTAAAAGTTAAGGAAAAGGCATAAGCTAGGGAGATTAAGCTAGAAAGGAATATTATATTAATATTTCTTAAATCATAAAGTATGTATAATTATTTTATCTGAAGTTTTAAAGTTGGGGACAAGTGGGACAAAGTAGCTCCCAACATGACAAGTGTCAAGTTGGGGACATGCATACATATTGTTGGGACTTAGTTCATTTCGGATAATTTTTTCCATTTATTCAACCATGACTCCATGACCATTTTCACTCACACATTTAGTTATCCTTCATAGTTTTTTTCACTGTACCTGAGCTTATATCCATGGACATATAGGTTTGTGTAGCTGGTTAGCTGGGGAGATGGATTGAAGAGGTGGGTTGTCAGACCCGTGGGATACTGAAGAAGCAGCTTTTCAGGCCCGTGGGATATTGAAGAGGCGGGTTGTCAGGCCTGTGAGCAATTTCTCTCTGGGTGAGAGAATTGCTAGGAATTGATTTCTTGAAGGTGCCAAACTGCAGATACAGGGCTCTGAGACTTCCTGTTCGACTTGTTGTTGAAGCACTAGAAGGGAAGTGGGGAAACCGAAGGAATGTTGAGCAGAGAAGGGGCACACTTCCTGGGGTGGGATAGGCATGTGGGGAATGAGAGACTATAGGATGTTAGTTTGAGTAGGCACCTGTGACAGAGTCTTTCTTGTTTTCCATGAGCCATTAGCCTGGTTAGGAACCCTTTACCCAGGTGGAGTTTAGTCCCATCTCGGGGGTGATTCACTGTTGAGAGTGAGGAACAGTGTGGTCTAAGGCTGGGAGGTATGTGGAAGGTCTGTACGCAGTTGGTGATATTCTTACCAAGACAAGTGTCAATTGTGTGATAAATTTACATGCTGCATTATTATTTCCGTGTTTATTTTTATGGATTTATCTTATGTATGATTTATAGTTGTGTTTATATTTATGGGTATTTCTTGTATATGATGCATGTATGTGTTTACTGTTATTTTTGTATGAATCTGTGCATTTACATAACGTATTTTTCTATCTATGTTTTTATATATATGCTTCCGCAAGAGTTTTGTGTGCATATGTATTTTAATTGCATGCAGTTAGAAAATTGTATGTGGCATAACTGAGTTGGATACTAGGTATGTTACATTATGTTCCACAGAGAGAACAAAATAGTTCTCTGGTGTAGCATGGCCCAACATGGATGGCCAGGGACGTTACAAAATGATATCAGAGTGAAGTAAAGCGTCTGAGTAGTGGCATTGCCCAGCCTATTGGTGTCCAGGGATGTTACATCTTATGCATGGAAGCTGCAACTATTATGCATTTAGTCAAAACTACAACTACAACTATTATTCATCTCGTCAAACCTACAACTACAACTATTATGAATTTCAACGACTAGCTCCAATAAAAATGGACGTGGAAGTATAAAAATGGATGTGGAAGTAAATATAGACTGTCCATCAAGACACAAATAGAAGCAGATCTATCGTCCATCGGGGAATCATTTTTAGATATTTCTAAGTTGTGCCTTCAAAATTACTCCGAAAACCAAACTGTGAGACAATATCTGGATCATACTTCACAGTGATTATCAATGGAAGAGAATAAAAGATGAAGTCCGAGGAGAGATCATTATCATCCATTTGGAAATTGATCAACCAATAGTATAGGGTTTTTGACTATATTCTGATATGCAGATCTAATCGTCCATTCGAAAAAAAAATCAATGAATGTGAGGAGATCTTGCACTAGTAACAATTGGTAGGATAACTAGTTTACTTTTCTTTTCCTATCCATTTGAATGAGCTTACTTTTATTTTATTTTTGTGCAGTTTCAATTTCATTCAATTGGAGGTTACAACATATTGTTTCCTATCCGATTGAACTAGTTTACCTTGCTTGAATTCATATTATTTTCTTGCAAGTCTGTCATTCTTATCATAACTTCATAACTAGAACAATATTTGAATAGACTTTCTTGGCATATACAGTGCACGACAATTTGCAAGTTCCATACAAACCCATCGTTTAACAATTAAATATGTATTCTTCTACTCGTTTTTCTAAGTAATTAGAAATGTGATTAAAATACCCATCATTTTTGGCGTTGTTTCCGAGGAATTGTCAATAGTGAAACTTCTTTCTTTATTGTTTCTAGTCTTTAATCTGACATTTATCTTGAAAAGTTATTTTTCCACCTAGGTGATTATTTCGTTTTTAGTGTGTGTGTTTATTTTTCAGCCTATTTCATTTGAGTTGGTGTGTTTTAATAAAGCTTGTGTGCTTTTATTTAAAATTAAAATATTTTCCAAAAACTCATGAAAAAAATAGGGATTCGAGACGATGATTTAGCAGTTCTATAAAAAAAACCCGAAGGAACTAACATTCCAAGGAAACCAATCCAAGAAGAGGGATCCAACCAGATCAATTACCAAACACCAACATCCAACTCTCTATCCAAAAGGAAAGTGGAAGCTTCCACTGCAAAATCAACACATCTAGTCCATCCTATGGAATCCACATCTTCAGTTCTGGCAGAGATATTGTTCCCCGAAGGAAGCATAAATTCTACAGTAAATAAATAGCGAGGCCACAAATTTAAAGTGTTGATCATTCAAGAACCCATCAATCCCACTTTTGCCTCCAAACTTTTGGAACAACAAGAA
The DNA here is from genome assembly GCA_009831015.1 of Picea engelmannii. Classification (NCBI taxonomy): domain Eukaryota; kingdom Viridiplantae; phylum Streptophyta; class Pinopsida; order Pinales; family Pinaceae; genus Picea; species Picea engelmannii. Next base: position 1,790 of record ML783214.1, on the reverse strand, counting down.
GATAATTTCCTATAGTTCTTAAGGATGGCCCATGAAGTCAACCATGAGGTTAAAGAGGAGACGATAACTTTAAATTTTCCAATCCGAAAATATAGGAGTAACTCAAATGAAGAATATTCTGCACTTTTCCTTGCCAAATTTTAATGTCTCAGCTACAGAGGACCCAAAAAAATTGATTTTCGAATTTGATGTCCTCCATAGAATATATGACTAAGTTTTTTATGCTCAAAATTTGAATCTCTTTCCCGCTACCTTGAAAAATGATGCACTTTGATGGTTTATGGGGCTTGGGGGGGGACAACATTAGTACGTGGGAAGAAATGAAGATAATATTCCTCAAAAACTATTAGGACAACTGTAAGGACAAAGAGAGGGAAGAGGAAATATTTAAGATGACATAGAAAGAGGATGAGAGTCTAGAGGATTATGTTGAATGCTTCAAATATAACATACATAGATAAAAAAAAATCCAACTAGATGGAGACACCTTATGGATTTTGTTGTTGTGAGGAGTCAGGGATAATTTTATTGGCATCCTTAACATGATGAGTGAAGGTGATATATACCAGGAATCTTATGAGGTCATTTGTGAATTATGTCAAATTTATTCTATAGCAACCTCACAACCAACGAAAGGTCAAAGGGATGTGTAACAAGGATCAAGAAGACCTCTGACAAAGGAATCACCAGTGTAGAGATTGGAAATTTGTTAGAGGATTTCAAAATAGATGTACTCAGACTGCTCATCTCTCAACTAGACACATTTCATTTGAATAAGAAGCAGGAGGAGGCAGAAGCATCATTAGTTATTATTTTCTTGAAGTGAAGAAAAATACACCCACTGAATGAGTGTTCACAGGATCAAATTGAAATATGTGGGATTTACGAACAAGAACACTCCAACAGTAAGAGCCCCTCCTTACCTAAAATACAAGAATTTTATTAGGAGCCAAGTGGAGAGGATGACTGATTATGTCTCATCTCACAAAAAGGATTATGGCAGCCTTGACCTCAAGGTGTGACTCATGACCAATATCAATATTATAATTATTATTTGAATAACTCTTTAATGCAATATCCTCCTTAGCAATGGTATCCACCTAATCCACAATGGATACCTTCATCATCTCAAAACCATCCTTGGAAATAGGGGTGGAGGAACCCACCCTTTGGGGGGCCTAAACAGTCATTACTGTAACAATCTATGCAACCCCTGACTACACCACAACTCCAACAACCTAATCCATCCCCTCCTTGACCTCAACTCCCTACACAACCTATACCTAAACCCAATAATATACCACCACACCCGACATATGCTGCTAGGTTTATGACTTACCCCACTTACTTAATTTCTTCTCTGGAATGTTTAGACATACTATTAAGATCTAGGAATACCTTGAATAAGTGAGTCTCAACAATAACCATATAAGTTTACGAGAAAGTGGCTCCAAAATAAAACCCATCGAATGAAAAACCTCAACAAATCCCTACAATACCTGACCAAGCCAATAAGGAGCCACCAATCCATCCATAACCAGAGAGGTTGGATTTAGAAAATCCTACCACCCAACCATTATTCGATTTTTTGGGAGAAGTAAAAAATGTATGTGTCCAAATACCTCTTCTTCAATCCATCAAAGATGTTCCAATCTACTCAAAATATGTCAGGGAATTATGACTACGGAAATCAAGGATAAAGAGAAAAGACCCCCAAATTGTGTGTTTAATAGGGAAACTAGCAGACTTAATGCTCAAAGGAGTTTCCATAGCCAAATATTCAAACCTCG
>ML783213.1:308258-326571 GCA_009831015.1 Picea engelmannii | reverse complement strand
ATTCCAGGTTGCTTAATGGCTTTTGTCCTGTGAGTAAAATGGTTTTATTTTCATTATAATATCTTCATATTCTTTTAATAATTGATTATGCATTGATTTAAATTAGCTTTAGTCTTTTTTATCAATACATAATTAATTATTATCATTTATGTATTAATGTTTTCAATCTTTAAAGTTTATTATCCAAAAAAATTCTTCCAGGACTACAAAATGAATAAGTGATTCAAAAAACTTAATAGAACGACATATATGCATTTTGGATTTAGTCTTTTGTTTATAATGTTGTTATTTATGTTTTTTTAATCTTGTTACATGTGCAGGTCTGATATCTTTAGATTAAATGATCTGTGATGTGTAGGAGGTTTATATTATAAATACCATCTATCATTTGCTTCATCAAAATACAAATGTTGTGATTATATCTTCGATTTAAATAATGAGATTTATCTTTGAGTTTTAAATTGAATGATAAAATGCATAGATTGCTTCCARATTTATCTTGTTGTAATCATGTATAATTATGAGATCACAGGTTTATGTTTGTGTTTGCTTTTCTGTCATTAAAACCTAAGCTGCCAATACATGTTCTGAATTTATTTAGAACATTCATAAGGTTCACTACAGATTTCTCTCTTGGACATGGTATTTGGATGTTCACCGCTCATGCAGATGCTTGGATACACCTCACTAATTCATTGACATGATAGCTTCTTTGTATTTTTCTATAATTTGCATATCATTGAAACTACAATGTATGGTTCAGCTTTGACTATCCACATGTTCATGTTTCATTAACTTTTTTTTATAAGATTCTTTAAATTTATAAAAGAAAAACAATAAATATTTTTATGTGCTTTCTTTATCTTCTTCCTAGAAGCAATCATTTTTCACATTGATTTTCGTAAGTTTCGATTAAAACTTGCATCTTGTAAATCATGTAAATAAACGAGACTTGTATATCTTTTGTTTAAATATAAGTACTATAGTTACATTTGAACATATGTACATATATATAGTGTGTTTAGTAATTAGTTAGTTATTTTTCTCTTTTATTCGTTTCTTTTAGGATTCTTAGATTGGCTAACAGAGCCATTAAACCTGTCAGAACGAGTTACACCAAACGGCTTGGGTTATTTAGACAACCCCGGACCGAACTCGCTCTTCCAGTTGACGAACGGTCAATTTCACCCGTTAACACAGTTCAACATCAAATTCATCTGTAGACATAATACCAAAAATTATTGTTCCTTTCAAGTCTCGGAGGAATTTATTTGCATCTTTCAAGTGACTTTCAGATGGCTTAGCCATGAAATGACTAAGGATGTTGACTGAGTATGCAATGTTTGGTCTGGTAGTGGTGAGGCAGTTCAAACTTCCCACCAACTGGCGATATAAAGTACCATCTGCCTATTAATTCCATCATCATTGTATAACTTTGCATTATGTTCTAAGGGAGTTGACATTTCTTTACATTCACTCATATTGAACTTTCTAAGAATTTATTTTGTGTATTTACTTTGAGTGATTAATGTCTTACTAGGATCTCTTGAAACCTCGAGTCCTAAACAGTAATGCAATCCACCAAGATCTTTCATTTCAAATTCTTGAGACAACTAACTTTTAATATCTTCAATTAACTTGTCTGTACTACCTGTAATAATGATATCATCCACATATAAGCATATTAAATATAAATTTCCATCTTCATCTTTCTTAATATATAGGTTAGGATCACTCTTGTTTTTCACAAAGCCTTTCTGATTAAAGAATAAATCAATATTTACATACCATGATCTCGGTGCATGTTTCAAACCATATAAGGCTTTCCTTAACTTGCAGACTAGATGATCTTGTCCCTGCTTGACAAAACCTTCAGGTTGAACCATATAAACCTCTTCCTTCAAATCACCATTCAAAAAAGAATATTTGACATCTAATTGATGTATTTTCCAATTATGTTTTATAGCTAAAGCAATCAATACTCTAATTGTATTCAATTTAGCTACTGGTGCAAAATTATCATCATAATATATTCCTTCCTTTTGTGAATTTCCTTTTGCAAATAATCTTGTCTTATATTTATCAATGTTACCATCTAATTTAAATTTAGATTTGTACAACCATTTGCTTCCAATAGGTACTTTGTTTTCAGGCAATTCTATTAATTCCCATGTGTGATTTTTCATAAGTGAGTCATATTTTTCATTCATAGCATTTATCCACTCTTCATGTTCTTTAGCTTGGTCATAGTTTACAAGTTCTACAACATTCATTACCTGTGACATCAATGCATAATATTTAAACCTTATAGGTGGTTGAGTTTGTCGTGATGGCCTCATTGGTCCTTCACTACTTTCATCTCTTCTCCTGCTTTGTGCTGACTCCTCTCCACTTAGTGTATCATGATTGCTTGAAGTGTCCATAATGATTTCATTCTGTTCTTAAACCTGTACATGCTCATGTTTAACCATTTCATCTATTTTTATATGATCATTATTATAATTAGAAATATGCCAAGCATCATCATCATTCATTGTATCACCTCTATCTGCATTCTCATGAAACACCACATCTCTACTTGCAAATAATTTATGTGTATTGGGATTAAACAATTTGTATTCTTTTTTATTAGTACAATACCCAATAAAAATACACTTGATTGATTTTGCATCAAATTTTCTTCTCTCATCCTTAGGAATATGTGCAAAGGCAATTTTTCATGGTTACAAACATGAGGTTTTTCATGGTTATAAACCTAATGGATCTAATTTCTTAGTTGGACTTCGATTCTTTAAATAAACAGTAGTATTAATGTTTTCTTCCCAAAAACCATTAGAAATGTTTTTACCTTGAAGCATACTGCGAGCACACTCCACCATGTTCTGTTCCTTCTCTCAGTGACACCATTTTGCTGAGGTGTATGAGGTACTGTAAATTGTTGTTGGATCCCATTAAATTTACAATAAATTTTAAATTCTTGTGATGTATATTCACCACCCTGATTAGATCTCGGAATTTTAATACATATGCCTATTTTTTTTTTTAGTCATAGTTCTGAACTCTTTAAAATACTCAAATACATCACTTTTTCTCCTTATGAAATAGACCCAAGTATATCTAAATCTATCATCAATAAAAATAATAAAGTACGAAGCACCACCAAGTGACCTAGTTTGCATAGGTCCACATACATCAATATGAATTAATTCAAGTATATCAATTTGTCTTTTCTCTGTATGTATGGGAAACTCCTCTCTATGTTGCTTACCAAGTGCACATGCTTCATGTTGGAAATGATCATTCTTCATTACATCAAGACCTTCTACCATTGTTTTTCTTTGCAATAACATCAAATCATTGTAATTTAGGTGCTCATACCTGTGGTTCCATAAATCTTATGTTGACATTGTTGTGGATGCCATTGCAACATGACGGTTCATTTTCACATCTAAATTATACAATCCACCAACTCTGGTACATGTGGAAACAATTATGTAGTGATCCTATAAATTAGAATATGTACATGTGGAAACAATTATGTAGTGATCCTATTTTCAGTGTCATGCTGTATAAATTAGAATCTGAATCTTCATGATTAAATTGGTACACTATTAATATTAATATTAACATGTCTTTGGTGGTGCAGATTCAATGCTGCCCAATTAAGAAATTGATCTGAAGTTTCATGCTACCTTGTCGTTGCAAGTTGCACTTTTTTCTGCCTCCCATGAGCTTCTCCTATCATGGTGTACTCACAGTCGGCAATACAAAAAACGCACGTGTTTCCCTAATGGGCAATAGAGAAAATCCATCAACTCCCTCGATCTAAAAGGTCTATAAAAACAGATCGGTTAAGGGTGTCGCGTAATGCAGTTAAAATTCAATAGCATCCACCGACATTTTAAAATTGTTCCCATGGACAACCCAACAATAGTGTGATCTGGTCATCTAAATCCTTCCCTGCTTTCCAAGGCAATGTCGTCGTCTCCATTGTGATGTAAGGAGCCATGTTGTTGAATCTGCACTCCACCAAAAAAATCATCGCTCTAATACACATTTTCCTATTCAAATATCTCAATTTACACTAAAAATAATCGGTAGATGATTTATTCATTGGATTTCCTATTTAATCTGATTTATAGTTTGATTACCTCTCCTTTCACTTCTGGAAGAAGGGTTGCAAAGATAATTTCTTGACTATTTTCATGCCTGCATGCAGGACAACAAATCATGTTCAAACAATTTTCTACCTTAAAAACCTTTTTCTATCCTTTCACATTCTATCCAACCCCTATTCTTCAGTATAAAAAAAATTCGATACGCGTCTTGACTCTCACCTACAGCTGGTCTTTGAGGTTGATTTTCATTGACAACTTCCAATGCAGGCTTGGAAGGTTGTTGTTGTGATATCTATTCGATTTTACTGTCAGTAATATGTGTTGCTCGAGCTATTGGCGCTAGCAAGCTTCATAATGACTTGAGCCTACGAAGAAAATGAAAAGTGCTCCGTCGGAAATAAAATAAAGGAAAAAAGATGAGAGATTCATGTCGTTTTGTCGAAATTTACATTATATTGAGACTAAAGCCAACTTAAACGGACCGGTGATCAAACTCTAAAACCGTCACATATATCATTTCAACTAATCAAACAATGAAAACAATGAAAGTAAAGCCTCACAAATCAATTGAAGAGCGCATAAATCACAATTGAATCTATAATGAAAGTAAAGACCTAAACTGGAACAATGCACATTGTCATTTCTCTCTGTACATTTCTTTCTCTGGGTTTTGCAGCACAGGAGGGCCGATGGTACTAGATCGTAATCTTTATCGATCATCTGAAAAACAATTACATTCATATCATCGATTTCAGGAAGGTGCATGTGGATCCACTCTAAACGTTACTACACAGTGGAGTATATGAAATGTGAAACATCACTGGTTAAGGAGAGAGTGCACGCATTCTGTAAAGAATGCATCTCGCATGCCACCAACACATGGTAAGGTGTATATGAAACGCTAGCATAAGTATTGCATACAGAAATTCAATTTGGTTGTTACAAAACGTCATGGCAACCAAACCCTCAACCAATAGTGTATTCGTGGAGTGTAATGGCACACAAAGCGAACACTCACCATCTACCATTCCAATGAAATGGATGGGAACAAAAAGAGAACGTGCGCCATTTTGACACCACATAGCACAACCTAAAAGCCATCACTCCAAAACCTTGGACACCTACCATTCCAATGAAATGGTAGAAGCTCACTTCTGTTCGTAACCATAATTATTTTTGTTAATTCTCTAAGGTCTATAATGTTTTAATTAGATTCTCACATGAAATGGTGTAGAAGTCGAAAAGGTTTAAACGTCTGAATGACATAAGATTCAGACCTGCCAACTAATGTTCGACATATGTTATATAATCAAATATTTTATTTATAAAATAGAAAGATTTTATTGTTTATATTATTTTTTAATGTCACATGGAGTAGTTTAATGTTATAACTAGTATCTTTGAAAATTTTATATGTATGTATATCTTTATATATCATTATTATTATTATATAATAATAATTTTTTAACACTAATTTTATTTTATTGTAAGGTGTACACATTATTTTTTAATAATATATTTATTTATTTTTATTAATATTTTTTAATATAATTAACTTATAAATATTTATAAAAATATGAAAATTTGATACAATTATACCAAACATCATATTATATTATATATATAGATAATGTTATACTTAATAACTTTAAAAAAAAAATGATGCATCATACTTTAATACTAATGAAAATTTTGTTTTCATTAATATGATTAACTTGCAAAAATAATAACAAATAAATTATAACAAATTATGTTAAACATAATATATATAATAAAATACTTTTTATTTAATAATCCTTTATGTTATACCTAATAGCCTGGAAAATTTTGCGTGCTGAACATGCCATTCCTATTTACACTAACTACATTCCTATATGCACGAACTACATATAGTCATATGATCAACTTAAAAATATTTGAAAAATATGAGAACATGCAATTTCTATTTACAGGCAGGCATTATATATGATAAACTGTATTTATATATATATTATTAATACCTTATTATAATATATATATAATATATAAAATATTTTAGATTATAATTTATAGAGATATTGATATATTTTAAATTTTATTTCAATAAAATTAAAAGTTAATGAACTATAATGTTTCTCATATTGCAACAATAATTATATGAATATATTTAATACAATGAAACTTTATTATCCATAAATATTCCATTAAAAAATGAAAAACAAAATTGAAAATACATTATACAATTTTAACATCTTTTTAAAATTAAACTTTACATATATAAACTTCAAATATCTTTGTAAATTTGAAGTATTATTCTTTTTTTATTGGAAAAAGCAAAATAGTACTACTCTTCTAATATGACAATACAACAAAAAATGATATGGTTGGTTGATATCAACTACAAACTCTTGCAAATGCTTGTCATTGATAGAGTATTTTTATTAGACTTTCATGTTTAGTCTGAGTTTAAAGGAAAACATACATGCATTAAAAGTTTTTCATATCCACAACTATAAAGTGAGTATTATTAAGTTTTTTTACTTAACTAATTTTTGGAATAATATTTAAGTGTAGTTTAGTCTTTGTTTTCTAGTGATATTTTGAATAAATATAATGAAAATATTTCTAATAAGTTATTTATTTGTAATAATGGAATAAAAATATTTACATTTTAATTTAATATGATTCTAATTTAGATCTCTCTCTTTAGAGTCTAATTTAAAGCTTTCTCTTCAGGAAACTCGTTCCCAAGCTCTCATTTCCTTGATGTTGAAGCTCTCAAATTTCCAAAACAGTTTCCATCCAATTGAGAACGTTCCCTACTAGTTCCCAAGAGCTCTGAAAACTCCGAGAACGAGAACAATTCCATAGAACTATGATAAAAATCAATCACATCTAAATAAAATGTTAACACGTCACTTAACTTTATAACCTGATTCATAATCAACATTTGTATTCAATTATAATTGAATTTAAACAAATTGTCGTTATTGAAATTGTAGTTCAAGTTTAAGAAGATCTCTAATTATTTATAGTAGAGATTGGACTCCATTCTATGCACTGTTCTGAGAACAAATTTTGTTTCCCAAGCCATGTTAGATTGGTCTATCATTTCTTATGTGCTCCATATGATGCGTTTTCATTGATATTTTTGTAATATAATTAAAAACGGAGTAATGCACTACAATAAATGAGGCCACAAGGGAACATCAAAAGTGAGACTACGCTCACACATTCTCAATATTCAATTTGATCAATTRCATATAGATATATAGGCTAGGACAGCCCCTAACAACCTCCTAAATTTGTGGATCTGAAAACCACCCAAACATTATTCTAGCGTACAATAAAAATATCTTCTAACAATTGCCTAAGTATAACATTTCAACATTAATCTCTAACAATCCACCTTAATGGAGAAATGGATTTAATACAATGTCAATACATAACATGCATGTTGGTCTTAGTCTCGGCTAGGCTTACAAACATTACAAAAGACAATTCAAAGAAAACCTTAAAATTTGTTTCAACTCCATGTATGAGTGAGTTTTTCTCTTCCTCCTTTTCCAGATTTTGAACCCTCTATGCATTTTCAATTTAAGTCTTCCTCTTTTGCTGAAAATTCCATGTTTCAGCTTCTTATCCTTCATCTTTTTGTTGGTGTTTTTCATCAATCTGAAAATTATTTCAGATTGTCCATGCTTTTCCTCTTCAACTTTTTCTTCGAAAAACTGTTTGTATGTGAAACGCTGCCACATATCATTCTCTGTTGTTTGCTCTTCACCATTGAGATTTTGATCATCAATTTGCCGCAACATTATCTCATAGTAAAATCTAATTTCTTAAGGACTCCAAATCATAAAAAAATTATTAACTTTTCTAGGTTCTTCCTCGTCCATGGTGTCATCAACAAATTCCAAATCTTCAACTTCAACTTATTGCTCCCAAATTTCAAAACCTGCTGACTCAAAACCATTCATTAGAATATTTAAATCAATACAATTTTTGTTATTTTCATCTTGTTCTCCTGTTATGCAGTTACCAATAAGTTGTGGATTTTCAAGCCATTCTTCAAGCAACTTCAAATCTTCTTCAAAATATTTTGACACTTCATCTGGGTGCTCTTCTTCATTGTTGTATGCTTTTGTCAATGCTCCCAGCTCTGTTGTTGCAGTTTCAGTATTGATGTTGTCTACAACATCATCTAACACATGATATTCAATTTCCTTTACAACATTCACTATCATTGTAGCTTCCTCATCATTCATTATCTCAAGCAGTGTCCTCTTACATTTAGTAAATTATCAATATATTGTATTTTTTGCTTGATCTTCAACCAATCTTCATTTGACATGTTCTCCTCATCATATATTACCGAGCAATGACAGTTTCTTCATTACAATCATCATTATCCACATGCGACTGACCACAGTGGGATTCAACACCTTCTACAGGTTCAACATCAACTTCAGAAGTTTCCTCATAAAAAGATGCAATATTTTCACTATATTTCATTTCTAAAATATCCCATAACATTTTTGCATTGTCTATATGACCAAATTCATATAAAATAGGAGACAAAATACTTGTATCCTGCTGAACTAATAAGATATAAGGATATTTTATATTTTCTCTTATCATGTGAATTGATCAAACCATCTTTAACAAATTTCCATAAATCTACTGAACCAAGTAATCCTTCCATTTTAAATGCCCAAAGCTTAAAAATTTTACCTGAGAAGGATAGAAGTATCGTCATTAGTCTTTTCAATATTTCACCGATTTCTTTATCATCTTCATTGATTTGTTCTAGCTCTGCATTTTGCTCGTCAAACATGGATTCTTCAGCTGGAAACACATCATATTGATCTTCAGAATATAATAACTCTTCATGTTGATTCTTCATCATCATCTATTTCTTCTCTCTCCGGAGCTATTTAATTCTCCTTTGCTTACCCATGAGAGTAGCAATCAATTATGCATTCTCCTTCAATCCATCTATCATGATGGAAACTCCACCACTCTTTGCATGGGGAAGATTACAGATAGATGTATTTCATCAAAGGAAGTGAAAATTTACATGGAGAAGTTTACAGATAGATGCCTTTCATCAAAGGCTAGTCTGCACGCCAAAACATCACACCACAAAATAAAAAGAATTGACTGATTAGATCCTTGCATGCATAAAATATCACACACGACGCCTATAGAGACTTAAAGAAGATAACAGAACCAGAAGAATTAGGGACACCACTCCAGCAAAGGACGCACTGAGAGCACCGATGGCTTGGTCACATAATGAATTGAACCGTTGACAGATCGCAAACCAGTTCGTGCGGGCATTTCCTTTACGAGCCACATACACTATTGTTGTCGTTGTCGCCGCTCCTGATGTAAAATTTTACAACCTAGTGGTTTTTCTCTAATTCTGGCATTCGCAAAAGCATTTATTTTCCTTTTCAAATCTATATTGCACTAGGAACATCAAACTAACTAGTGTATGCCAAGACCCATTGGTGGTGGCTTCGTCGCTGGTAATCAACACATCTATAGCCAGATTGATCCCAATTTCATGAACTAGAGAGTGTTAAACACAGTTTCAATTGATAGCAAGACACTGAGGTTATTGTTGAGAAAGGACATTGTAATTGTAACTAGAGTTTCTCTCCTTCAGCGAACACACTGATCACGCAAACCTCTCACAAGTATGCACGTTGGTAGTTCATGGATTTTCATGTAGGAAATATCTAGATCCAAACTACAGGCATACGAGATACGTTACATCTACAACACGCAACCGGTGGATTCTTCTCCGTTCACGTTCCACGCTTAGAGAGAACAGAAATTCGCAAATGTAATGGCTTAGCAGCAAATCAATTCACTATTGGCGATGGCAGCTACAATGGGAGAATCACAATGGTGGATGTATATACCACAACAAACACACCAACGAAGATAGCAACGGAATTATAATGGCAAATCTTTCACTCCACTTGCAATCACACAACTCACACGCACAAAACACGAGCAAATCAGGATGGTAATCAATATCTGTTGCAGATGGCAGCGATACTTCATAGGCACAACATGCAAATACTCGAACGACATTCGACAACACTCCACAGGAAGGTCGACAAAACGAGATGAGCACGCAACACTCACAACATAGTACTCTTAGCACAACAATGGTCAAACAAACAGAGCAGCTCCATCAGTCGACAGCTCCTGCACTAGTCGACACGCACTCAACAGCGGTGGTATGGCTCTGATACCAAATTAAAAATAGAGTAATGCATAGCAATCAGTGAGGCTACAAGGGCACATCACAAGTGAGACTACGCTTACACAATTTCAATATTCGATTTGATAAATTACATACAGATATATAGGCTAGGATAGCCCCTAACAGCCTCCTAAATTTGTGGATCTGAAAACCACCCAAACATTATTCTAGTGTACAATAGAAATCTCTTCTAACAATTTCCTAAGTATAGAATTTCAACATTAATCTCTAACAATTTCCTAAGTATAGAATTTCAACATTAATCTCTAACACAAGGAATTCGATAAAGTTAAGTTATTGCTTTAGTTTTCAAAATGAAGATTAAATCAATCATCCACTTCAAACTGGAATTTTGTGTAGCCGTGGCACTGTTTGCTTCTCCCAGTTTTAGTCAGCCTGTTGATATTCATAACTCTCCTTCAAGTTATAACAATCAGTTATCTATAATTTGTGCCCAGTCGTTTCTTGAAAATTATGTAGTCATGTAATTTGTACCCATGGATTGGGTACTGATTGCATGGTTCGTTAGCCTAAACGATTTTCAAGTTGTAGCAGACATATTATTGATAAATGATTTCTGTGGATAACGCTTGCAGGGTTCATTAGCCTCGACTATGGAGGCATGAATAATCACAACGACAACACTGGTATACAATGGATCATCGACGATGACTATATTGGCACTAGAGAGAAATCAACAGTTTCGAGTGTCGTGGGAGTAACATCATTGCAGATGAACACCCTTCAAAGATTTCCCGAAAGAAATAAGAATTTATATGATATGATTCCACTTGAGATCAGAACCAAATATCTACTACATGCAGCATTTCTCTATGCAAAATACGATGATCTTAATTCTCCCCCCCCCCAATTGCGTTCTACTATTAGATGTCGATGTTTGGGATACGGTTATTTTAGGTGAATACAGGGTGACCGCGAAGAAATTAGTTTTCATGGAGAAATTCAACACCACCATCATTTGTCTTGGTCGTGGAAGCAATGGTGGAGTACCCATCTTCTCTTCTCTGGAACTTCGGCCACTTGAGGGGAACATGTATTGGCCTATCAGTAAAGACTATTCGTTGTTAAGGTTGAAGAATGCAAATTTCGGAGTGAAGTGGGAAGAAACAAAGGAACACAGAAAAATAATAGAGAAACTGATATTATTGCTTGATGATAAAAATGGTTACAACTACCTCGTTTTTATAGAGGTCTTGGAAGACTCTCAAGAGTCCAGAGAGTTCTCGGAGTGGGAAACATCTAGAATAGTCGGTGACTATGTCGGTGGACAAATATTTAGGAAGTCGGTGGTGGTTGGTAGAAATTAATGCTTCCAACACTCCCCCTAATTTATACTACTAATTACATCAATATTTACAATTCCCAATTCTTCTCTCAAATACTCAAATTGGTCTTGTGCTAAAGCCTTTGTAAATATGTCTGCAAGTTGCTCCTTTGATTTGCAATGTCTCCTCCTTAACGAATACATTTCTTGGTTAGGTCTTTATCTGAGTCATGTCATCATCTTCATTTTCTATCTTCGTATGGTTGGGATTCCTTCAATGTGCTACTTTATTTTACTAGCTTCCCCTCATCATAAATCACCTTGGGATTTTACGGCTTACCCCTAACCATTACAATGCTCAGGAACCATCACACCAAGTGGTTTCTAGTTGACCACAAACTTTGATTACCGGTGGTTTTGGCTGACCACAAACCTTACATGATGGGGAAACGCACTCTCTTGGGATTTCTTCACTATGAGTTTCATCCTCAAACATTTTTTGCTTCTTCTTTTGTACCTGCATAACATTGATTAATGCTCGAAATTTTGCATCTTCCTTTTGAAAACGACTGATCATTGATGTCCATATAAAAAGAAACAAAAGTCAATTTCAAGTTCTAACATTCATATTCTTCTTAACATGAACCATAGCTAGATAGTGAGATAGTGTGCATTCCTATTCTACTCCTAAATCATTTGTTTAAATCTGGTAAAGTGAAAGGATATATATATATATATATATAACCTTCAAAACTATTCACTTTGATGATTGGATGTAAAGTTTACAAATGCATTCAGTAATCAAAGTGTTTTTTCAATAGTTTGAGTACATATTTTTGAAGTATTAGTCCACCCACCTTGTTTAATTATGAAGAATGTTTAGATTTATGTGCTTAAATGTTTGTAGCTTATGACTAGTTAAATTTGTGTACTTTAATATGTGTATCCTATGATAGGTTTGGTTCAATCATTGGGGTCTTTTTCTCCCAAAAAATCTTTCTTTGTCTATTACTAGCACTATCAATTTTTAGTCCTCGTTGACATGTTGCTTATAGATATTTCATAGATATTTTACAAGGTATTAAATTTTACAAGTTACATGTGTATATTATTCATGTTGTCATCAAATAATGCATTTAATTAGTTCAACACATTGTTATTGTAGTCATTGATAGAGTATTACATGCCTCACTTGCACCATAGATTTAGAAGCCCCTTGTATTTGGCCCTTCCGGTGCACCTACACACAATGATGTTGTTTCCTCTTCCCCTGTAGTTATACCCACCATTAATTTGTGCGACGTCGCTATTATATAGTGTAGTATTGGTGCAGCTATTGTCATATGATCTTATAGTAGTGAATCTATTGTTGTCACATCCATGACTATTACCTCATAAGTATTTTACAAGTGGTTAAAATTTATAAGTTACATGTGTATGTTATTCATGTTATTAGATAGTTAAATCATGCATCTCACTAAATTGACACATGGTGATTCCAACCATTGTCGGGACTATTGCATTCTCCAACGGCACCACAAATCTAGAGGCCCCTTGTACTTGGCCCTTCTTGATGACCTACTAGCAGGTATAACCTACAGTATAGTAGCTTCAGAATTTTTGGCTGCTCAATAAGCCTGTCCAAGGATCTCCAAAACCTGCTCAACACTAAGGTATCCCATTCTTATCAATGTCCTTTAATACCCCACATGTAAATATTGCAATTTCTAATGCATTTGTTATCCTATATATTGTTATTGCCTTTGAGCATGATGTTCGACCAATGGTTCTTTCTCCTAGTTAGGGATGTCAATCTCCTAGCACACAATCAATTTTTGTGGTGATATGAATAATCAATGAACTTGTTAAGGACCAAATGTGGAATTTGATTTATGCATCATAATTGATTGAACTAAATGATTGTTTATAAGTTTTGTAGAGTACGATTTCTAAGAGGAGTTTTATGAGGAGCACACCATAGGCAATTTTATCCCTCTTAGATGCAGTGAGCTTTTGTTATATTATTAAGTAGCAATTGGTATTTTAAGTTTGTTAATTTACAAATTGGGGAAAAGATCATAAATGTTGTTCTTCTATTTGCAGTCTCCAGAGATGAACTCTGATCCTAGATGTAAGAAGCTTCAATCTATGTCAAAAACACGAGGAAGACAAACTTTTAACATGCACATGGCATTGTTAAGGTTGGAGATTGTTATTCAATTCTTCCATTTTCCATTTTGGTCTTTCAACCGAACATCCCATTTTTTAATATGTTCATGATATGCCAATATGTAATATACACATGTAATTATGGCATGACACATGTTTTTTTAATGTACAATTAGACCATTTTGGAATATGGACCTATACATATATTTTTTAATGAAATATTTATAACTCATTTTCCTTGATTTCATATTCATGTGTGTGATTTAAATCCATTTGTATTATTTCACCAGAGCTATTGAAATTAAGCCAAGATGCTTTATTAAATAGTTTAGGTTGAGTTTTGTAGTTACATGCCCATTCAAAGTTGGTATTTTTGAGATGCATTGGCTTTAATTTCATGGGGAGCTTTGTGTGTCATGATCTTGAAAGGATACATAATCTCATGTCATGCGGGAGAATTTGTGTGCATGTCAACTTATAGAAAGGACTAGTAGACATGGGTTACAAATGACGTGTTTTCTTTGAAGATTTTATATAGTCATGGACAAGATGTTTTGTGAGTCTATGCAAAGTAAGCCCTAGAACATAAAAATATATTTTAAATAAATCATACATTTGTCTATGTGCATAGTTTTTTTAGGAGCATAGTTATTTTAGGTACACAATTATTTACAAATGAAGCAATTACACAAGTTTTATTGTTTATTTATAGTTACATATTACACAAGCTTTTTTTGTTTATTTATAGTTACATTCTCTGATAAAAGTAGTGATTGCATAGTGAGAGGCCTAAATCAACACCTATGGTTTTAGTAGACAACATTGCCAATCACTACCCCGGACATCGAGAAGGGGTGTGTTTGGCTCCAAAATGGTAAAATACATGTGTGTGAGCCAACATAATACAATTTTTACTAATCATTTTGGTTTTATTCCCCCTACTCCCTTTTCCCAGGTGTCCATGAATGTCATTTCGATGTGAGTTGCAACTAGTGATACAATATAAATTGGGTTCCAAATTGACAAGTTATAAGTTCCATTGTACTCCAAAAATCCTAATTACACTAGGGATCCCATTACTCCATTGGCCAAATGTCCCAAATGTGTTTTTTTCAAGAAAACTTATGGATCTAGGCTTTTGATTAGTGGGATGCAAAGCAAAAGTTTTCTTTTGCGGGTAACCTTTACAAATAATTTCCCCAAACATCAACATAGGGCATGTTGGGCTCCATCGTGGAAAAATACATGTGTGTGATCTAACATAATGTAGTTATGATAATTTGTTTGGTTTTTATGCCCCTGGGTCCATTTTTACATGTGTCCATGAATGTCATTTAGATGTGAGTTGCAACTCGCAATATAATGGAAATCGGGCATTTAATCAATGAGTTATCAATTCTATTGGACTGTGGATATCTAATTACACTAGGGGAACCCTTCCTTCACCAGGCACATTCCTTGACATGTTCTTTTTTGAATGAATTCCACATCTAGGGTTTCATTTAGTGGGATGCAATGCAAAAGGTTTCTTTCGGGGGTCAACTTTGTAAATCACTACCCCAAGCACCTACAAAGGGTGTGTTGGGCTCTAAAATAGAACAATACATGTGTGTGACCTAAAGAAATGAAGATATATTGATCCATTTGGTTTCTACACCCTCGAGATTGTTTTTGTAGGTGTCCCTGATGTTATTTGGATGTAAGTTTTAACTCATGATATAATAAAAACAAGGTGTTGGATCGATGAGGCAATAGTTCTATTGGACTTTGGACATCCTAATTACACTACGGGAACCCTTCCTATGCTAATCACATGCCCTGACATGTTTTTTTTGTTATGACTTCTAGATTTAAGGTTTCATATAGTATGATGCAATGAAAAAGTTCACTTTCAAGGGTCAATTTCACAAATCACTAACCTAGACATTGACAAAAGGAATATTGGGATCTAGAATGAAAACATGCATGTGTGTGAGATAACATAAAAAAAAAAAAAATGCTTATACTTTTTGTTTTTATTCCCTCAATACCATATTTGTACGTGTAGCTAAATTCCATTTATATGCAAGTTGTAACTCACAATATATTGGAAACCAAACCTCAAATAATGAGTTGTTAGTTCTAGTATACTCCAAACTTACTAATTATGGCAAGGGAACCCTTCCTCTACTAGTCACGTACCTCAAAATTGTTGATGTAATGACATCTTCCTCCATAAGTGTCAGATTGGAAGGTATTGTTTGTATTTATTCTTGCAGAAAGTGTTGGAAGTTATTGTAATGCCTCAATAAGTGTTCCTTCTCCCTAGTCATCATTAAAGGGGAGTGTTGGAATGTGTTACTTTGGAAGGTAATAATTTCTAGTAAGTTGTAAATTTATGTAAAAGAGAGTTATCCCACATTCATCATGGAGTAAAACACTCTTGTTATCTTTCATTATAAAAAGAGGTGAAATTACTTTTATCCCACATGTATTACTGGGATGTAATTCCTCCATATCTATTTGTATATAATAGAGGTAAGAGAGACCCATGAGACACAATGAAGAGTGTTCGCTTTGTAAAGGGTAAAGAATTTGTGGAGGTGCTCTCAAGTGTAAGATTGGATATTTTTTAAGAATAAAGCAGACAATACCTTCCCGTGGATGTTTCCCCATTTTGGGGTTTTACCACGTATATCTGGTGTATTCTCTCCTTTTTCTTTTATCTCTTTCTTACTGTGATTATATGTTGTTGTATGGATAGGATGCTAGACTAGTAAAGTTCTTTTGTTTAATATTGTTGCATGTTTATTCATATTTTTCAGTATTTCAACAAAAATGTGTTTTTTCATATGACTTCTAGTTGTAGGGTTTCATTCACTAGGATGCAATGCAAAAGTTTTCTTTCTTGGGTCAACTTCGCAAATCATTGCCCCACTTTCTTGGGTCAACTTTGCAAATCATTGCCCCAAACATCAACAGAGAGAATATTGAGCTCCATAATGAAGAAATACATGTGTGTGAGCTAATGAATGTAGTTTTTTTTTATCTATTTGGTTTTTATGAACTCTAGAATATTTTGCAGGTGTCCCTCAATATCATTTGAATGCAAGGTGAAACTCAAGATATAATAGAAATTGAGTGTCAAATTGATAAGATATTGGTTATGTTGGAATTTGGACATCATAATTACACTAGGGTTACCTTTCTTCCACCAAGCACATGCCCCAACATGTGTTTTTATGGATGACTTATGGATCTAAGGTTTCATTAAATGGGATGCATTGCAAAAAAAAATTATATGGGGTTAGGTTCACAAATTATTTCCAAAAACATCGATGAAGTGTATGTTGGGCTCTAAAATCACAAAATGCATCTGTGAGAATCAATGAAATGTATTTATACTTATGCATTTGGTTCTTACACCATGGGGACCATTTTTACAAGTGTCCATGAATGTCATCTAGATACAAGTTTCAACTCATGATATAATGGAAAAAAGGCATTGAATCCATGATCCATTAGTTTCATTGGATTGTATACATCATAATTATGCTAAGGGGACCCTTCGGGCCACTAGACACACGTCTCAACATGTGTTTTTTTTATGACTTCTAGTTATCAGGTTTCATTTAGTGGGATGCATTGAAAAAGTTTGATTTCAGGGGTCAACTTCACAAATCACTACCATGTACAATGATAAAGGGAATGTTAGGCTCCAAAATGGAAAATGCATGCATATGAGCCAACATAGTACAATTGTGTTGATCCATTTGGTTTTTAGTCCCTGGGATTGTTTTTGTAGGTGTCCCTAAATTCCATTTGGATGTAAGTTGCAACTCATGATATAATGGAAATTGGGTGTCAGGTAAGCAAGCCATTAGTTTTGATTGACTTCATACATCATAAATACACTAGGGGTGACCTTCCTCCACCAGTCACATGCCCCAATATGTGTTTTTTTGGAGAATTTCTAGATCTAGGGTTTCATTTAATGGGATGCATTGCAAAATTTCATTTTAGAGGGTCAACTTTGTAAATCAAAACCATGGACATCAACGAAGGATGTGTTTTGCTTCAGAATGGAAAAATACATGTGTTTGATTGATGGAATGCAATTTTACTAATCAAATTGGTTGTTATGCCCCTGAGATCATTTTTGCAGGACTTGTCCTTGAATTCCATTTTAATGTGAGTTGAAACTTGTAATATAATATAAACCAAGTGTTGGAATGACAATTCATTGATTTTGATAGACTTAAAATATCATAATTATTCTAGGAGCACCATCCCTATCCCAATTACACACCCCAACATGTTTTTTTAGATGAATTTTGGACTTAGGGTTTCGTTCATTAAGATTCATTGTAAAATTTCACCTTTGCGATGTATGCTACTAATTACTAATACTATGGGGGGGACTGTTTTACTCAATATCAGTACATTTTCATTATAATTCCCAATATACAAATCAAAGTGCACTAGCATAACTAGTGTCGC
>ML783213.1:260359-286842 GCA_009831015.1 Picea engelmannii | reverse complement strand
ATTCATCCCCCCTCTTAGTATTCCAGCAAGATGTGGGTGCAATTTACGTCATGAATTATGTCAAACACATATTCCTGACACCTTGTGAATATGTGTTCCTCTCTTGATGATATGGCATGCTTGCAGATCTCTTCACTCTGCTCATTATTTACCTTAGATTTGTTGCTTGTTTGGCATACGTGTTAGTTAATGGATCATACCTATTGGTTATAATGTTTGAAAGTAGGAGATATCATCCCACTCTTCATTATTCATTAAACATGACATACACATAAGATAGCCCCCTTGTACTTCGCATTTTTGTGAGCGGTGTCATAAATTCATTAGCATGTAGGCATTTTGATGGGAATTTTGAAGTAGGGGTATGCAGGTATTTTGTTATATCTATAAAGATTCAATTCCCTTCTTCTCTTCCCCATCTTAGTTGCAAATTC
Organism: Picea engelmannii; assembly: GCA_009831015.1. Taxonomy (NCBI): domain Eukaryota; kingdom Viridiplantae; phylum Streptophyta; class Pinopsida; order Pinales; family Pinaceae; genus Picea; species Picea engelmannii. The sequence goes on along the minus strand of ML783213.1, from coordinate 286,408 downwards.
TCAACTAGTTGTCCTATGTTCCATCCCAATTTTAAGTTCATGAGTTCTGAGGTTACAATGATCATGTGGCAAGAGAATAAGGTAATATGTAGGTGTCCCAGTTGTGATGTGTAGGATATTAAGATCATTGTTGTTGATTTTTCAATAAGCTAGGTTAAGCATGTAGTTCATTCCAATTTTGCATTTGTCTTAACCATAAACAATAAAGTTGCAGCAACCAAGATCACAAGAAGAAACACCATGCACAAGAACACAAGAAGTATCATGGGAAACCCTTCTCAACAAGGGAAGAAAACCCATCCAAATCCTTTGTTATATTCTTCAAGAGAAAGACCTTCACCACCAATAATACCTAGCACACAAGAGGGTGCGTAAACCCTAGAAGACTAGCGCCCAAGAGAGGTGTGCACTTTTCCGAAGAAGATGTACTTGCTGAAATTTCCAAACTCATGTGAAAGATATGATTCCTCAATCGGGAATTTACCTTTACTTATACTAACCTGAACTTGTCAACAAAAGTGTCCATTGACACAACAGGGTCGACCTCAATAGCTTATAATATAATTAATATTAACCATATTAATTATCTTTTACATTAATTACTAGTCACATTAAGGTGGGGTCGACCTGTACCCTTTTCATTACAATTAGCGTTACAGGAAGGTCTGACTCTTGAACAATATAGCAAGGGATCTGATACACCCACTAGTGCTCATCCACTAGGGGCACATCCATATGGATGTCCATATCTCTGGCTCACTACATTACACATAGGAACCACACACCCTTCTCAGGGGATTTCTCTCAAGTTTGTAAGCTGGAGAATATCTTTCATGATTGCAATGATCCACATCTCACAGCTTTGTAAGATGGAGAATGTTTCACATAGTTGCAATCATCAACACTCCCTCTTAGCTAAGGAGGCATTCTTCATCATGTCAAGTCTCACACAGATGTACTTTGAACTTTGTCTTGGCTGGAGTCATCAACACTCCCTCTCAACTAGGGAGGCATTTCTTCACCAAGTTAGTTTGGTGAAGATGTCTGCAATATGCTCATGTGTAGGAAGGTATTGCATGTGTACTAGTTTCCTCAGCATCATATCTCTAATATAAGGATATTTCATCTCATCGTGTTTCGATCCATCAAGAAACACTAGGTTCTCAAGGAGCTTTACACACGGCTCTTGGTTATCATCATAGGATCCATCTCATGGTCAAGTAAATCTATCAGAGGCTTGTGAAGCCACATGGCTTCTCTCTTTTGATGCTATATACTTTGCTTATGTGGTACTCAAGACCACGGAATTTTGTTTCCTGCTGCATTAGGAAATCATGAAAAACTTCACGGTAAGAACCAGATGTGCTCTTCTAGTCCACTGTACTTTTCTACTCAATCTAAATCGACATATCTTGCAAACTCAAGTTCACATTAGAGGCATATCTCAGGCCATATCCAACTGTGCCTCGTATATATCTCAATACATGTTTTGTTGTTGTCTAGTGAGTCTGTCTCGGTTGACTCATGAAATGACTAAGCACACTCACTGCATGACATGAATCAAGTCTAGTGTTAACCAAATACATCATTGATTCAATCAGTTGTGGATCAATCTCATCTGAATCATCGTCAATCTTTTTCTTTAAATCCATCACGATGGATTTTGCATTCTTGTCATACTAAACTTCTTTAATATTTTCAATGTATATTTTCCTTGACTCAAGAAAATCTCATCGGTCCTCTGTCAAACTTCTTGTCCCAAGAAGTAGTGCATCATACTCAGATTTTTCATCTCGAATTCAGAAGTCAAGGATTACTAGTATCCAACAATAAGGCTTTCTGAATAATTCATCAAAATCAGGCTCTCGTCACCAACATTGTAATAATATAGGTTTTGGATCAGCAACACTCTTGATGAAATCCAAAGTCATCAAGAATCTATCTATCTGAAGTAGTTTCCAACTCATGGATGGTAGTATGGATGGAAGTGTATCGAGTTTACTGGATCAAGTGTCTCATCATAAATAACTCCCTCTGTTTGTGAGAAACCTTTGGCTATAGATCGTGTTTTGTATTTCTCGACACTTCCATTAGTTGCATGCTTGATATTATAGATTCACTTGGAAGTTACCACAGACTTCCCTGCTGGTCCCTGAATAATATCTTATACATCATTCTTTAAGACATACTGGTATTCTCCTGTTATGGCATCCTTCCATACATGTTCTCCTATTGCTTCTCTAAGACTAGGAAGCTCAACATCAATGAAGTGGCTCATGATTGAAGGATAGCTCGAAAATCTCTTTTGCTTTCTCGGGATGTGCCTTGAGAGGCTTGTATGTTTCTTTGCCTCTTGTAGAGTGAGTCTAGGTAGGCCTTTTATGCCCTACTACAATATCTCTAAACATATCAACTGGAGAAACTAGTTCAACTGGAATAATGTATGTCTCCCTCTGAACTGTTGAAGGGGGAGAAGGTATTGTTTCAATGTCAATCTCCATCTGAGATTCTCTGGGTCTTTGAAAGGCTATCTCTTCTTGAAGCACAACATCTCTGCTTGTCTCAATCTGTCTCTGAACATGGATGTAGATCTGGAATGTCTTTGGAGATTCAATGTTATCCCATAAATGTATCATTTTCATGTATCTTGTTCTGAACATATACTGTGGCATGCATGCTTCTGCCCATGGAATCATAGAAATATTTTGATCATGCATTATTGCATTGGTTGCCTCAATGATGGTTCTATTCTTCCTCTTTCTCAAATATTTTTGACTCCCTCTGATTCAAGTTACTCCCTTTGAAGGATAAACATCTTCCTTTGTTCTTAACCTATCTAGAACAAGAAAACAAGAGGAACCAAAACAAGAATATCTCCTAAAGGAGAATAATGAGTACATCTCTAGAATCAAAACAATTTAAGGATTGTTGTCACAGCTAAAACACATGCTTGTAATGTAGCAAAATTTAGAAATATAGGTTAGAGGAATGAAAATTACAACAATCAAACCTAGAGTCTTCACTTCTAGTGAGTCGTTCCTCTTAATGCACTAAGATCCCTCTGGATCCATGACTTCAGCAAAAGGCTCCTTCATCCTACAATTTCCCTCATGACAATGATACAAATAATATATATACAAGTGCATACCTGAGGGTGTTGATATGTTGATGTCTTCATTTCTTTGAGGTCTTGTTTTCTTGGAACTGAGTTTTCTTAAATCATCAAGCTTTCCTCCCATTATGATTTTGCTCATTTTTTGGATTCTTCACAAGCCCTTGTCAACTTGGCTAGTAAACCTAATGGCTAGGCTAGGCTAGCACTTTTAGGTTTATTTGGACTTATGACTGCCAACAATAAGCCTTTGAAATATAGGAGAACATTGGTGAGCTGAAGAGCTCCTTCAAGGAGTTGAAAAAACCCTAATTCTGAAATTTCTGCAGAAATTAGCGAAACCCTAGAAACGCTAGGGCCAAAAATTCAAAATGCTCTAAAATGCAATCTAAAGCTTGTTGGAGGTGCGTTGAAGGAGGTCGTACACTCCTATCCTCTTTTTATCCCCAATGTCCAAGTGTCAAGTGTTTAAACCCCCCATAAGGGTAGGCAATACGAAATTTCTGGAAACCCTAAGAGGGTTGTACAGTTTCTGAAGGAGAGAGAGAGGATGGATGAAAGTTGATTGTGCAATGGGTTCTTCAAGACCTATGCTTCGATACCATGTTGATTTTTCAATAAGATAGGTTAAGCATGTAGTTCATTCCAATTTTTCATTTTTCTTAACCATAAACAATAAAGTTGCAGCAACCAAGATCACAAGAAGAAACATCATGCACAAGAACACAAGAAGTATCCTAGGAAACCCTTCTCAACAAGGGAAGAAAACCCAGCCAAATCCTTTGTTATATTCTTCAAGAGAAATACCTTCACCACCAATAAGACCTAGCACACAAGAGGGTGTTTAAACCCTATAATACTAGTGCCCAAGAGAGGTGTGCACTTTTCCCAAGAAGATGTACTTGCTGAAATTTCAAAACTCATGTGAAAGATATGATTCCTCAATGGGGAATTTACCTTTACTTATACTAACATGAACCTATCAACAAAAGCATCTATTGGCACAACAAGTCCGACCTCACTAGCTTGTAATATAATTAATATTATCCAGATTAATTATCTTTTACATTAATTACTAGACACATTAAGGCGGGACCAACCTGTACCCTTTTCATTACAATTAGGGTTACAGGCAGGTATGACTCTTAAACAATATAGCAAGGGATATGATACACTCACTAGTGCTCATCCACTAGGGGTACATCCATAGGGATGCCCATATCTCTGGCTCACTTCATTACACAGAAGAACCACTTCTTCACTAGTGCTCAGCCACTAGGATCGAGGTTCAATTGTGCTCATCCACAAGCACATCCACTCAACAAATCTTCTTTCCCATTGCATTACACAGGAGAGTCATCTATAGTTTCTCGTCAACTCTTCTGCTTAGAGGAGGCTAATACATCATCTTCATTTATGTTCTCATGACGATGCACCCAACACTTTGGGATTTCACACGTTCGCCTTGTGCTCAGCCACAGGCATGTCCAACTCTGCAGATCACCTTTCTCATTGTGTTACATAGGAGAATCATCTGAAGTTCTTCTCAAATCTCTGTATGGAGGACGTTATCTCTACGTTCCAACTCTGTCTCAAATAGGAACCACATACCCTTCTTAGGGGCTTTCTCTCAAGTTTGTAAGATGGAGAATATCTCACATAGCTGCAATGATCCACATCTCACAGGTTTGTAAGCTGGAGAATGTCTCACATAGCTACAATCATCAACAATTGTGAGAGCCCAAGGCGCTAAGTTGGAAATGCAAAAGAAAAAAGCAATCAGGCTTGAGGAAGACTTTTACACCCGTGAACAAAGAAGAGATAGGTACATCACACTAGTTTTAGAGGCAGTTATCAAATAGGAATGTTAGATACACTTGCTTCAACATGACAATTATGATCTCAGGAAGGCTTTGGCTACCATGAAACATTCTCAAGCAACTTTCTAGAACTACACATGCATCTACGTCAGTTCCTTTGCAGCTCATATTGGAATCATAGTTCCTTAGGGACGCCAAGAACAGTCACAAAGCAATGATCAGCATTAGTATGTGGAAATTATGGTTAAGATTTCATAGACAGGTCTCATGTTTTGTAAAGTTTCATTTTTGTTAGGCTCCTTTGTCATAACTTATACATGTAGATATGCTAGCAATTTTGTAATCATTTGTGATATAACAGATAGGCAGGAGGCTGAATCTACATTTCATGATAGATTTCTAGCTCCACTTTTTGAAATTTTGCAACTTCTTGCTCAACCTCGTTGCATCTCTTTTTATAATACAAAGCTAGTCATTCTTGTTAAAAAATAAATATCAGCTTCACCTCATATGAATCATCATCTATGATGTTCATCAATTTTTCCTTCTTTATGTATAAACTCAGTCCCTCTTGATCCACCATTGCATATGGAGTTGGTGTCACTTAAAATTTATTGATAGCCCTATTTCCAATACTTACCAAAGTTTATATGTAATAACCAATAAGAAAAAATACTCTCTTCTTAAAGGTTAAATCTAATGCATACACATTGTTTCATAACAAGCTTTCTCTTGTCATCTACTTTTTAAGGCTCCTTTTTGTACTTAAAGAATTTCCTATAAATGGGAACCTAATATGGAGAAGAGTATATACTATATGCACTATCCATTAAACCATATATACAAAAAATTCATTCAACGCTACAAGATCAGTAGTAGATGCATTAAGAATGTAGAGCAATTACCTCCAAAATGTGCAACAAAATTGATAAATAAAGCATAGAAAACAAGCAACCAGCATCAATCAAGTTACAAATCACTTACATCAAAATGAAAAAAACACTATAGCCTTATAGGCATATCATTTTGATACGAGAATTTTTTATAAGCAGCAATCCTCAAATGCCACATCAACAAATATCATGTTATGATGTATTTAAAAGATTAAGTTTCAAGATAGGAATTTTTGTTTATAGTAATAACATCATAATTACAGTCATAATCTATGCATATGTTAGAGGCGAATATGAAAAAAAGGCCCCTCTTTTCTTGAGGTTTTGATTTATTATTTGAAGAAATTGCAATCAAGTGACATGAACAATGAACTTGAAAAAATAGTGATGGGGCAGAAAAACTTGTTGCATACCAATTAGTTGAAAACTACAAATGGATTTTCCTCTATGGTTTAGAAAAACTATTTTTCTTGGGATAATAGATAAGATAAGATAATTTTATTGATGGTTTACAAATGATTATGGTACGACAAGACCAAATTTCAATATTGATCATGTTGGGTTCTACATAGATTGCTAGATTAAATCTTTCTTTTATGGATTTGTGCTTTCATGGCTATAATACTCTACATATTTTAACTTGTGTTGGATGTTCAAGCTAGCAGTTTCAATTATGTTAACTAGCATCATACGTAAATAAATGTGATATTTCCTTTGTCAGCACAAATGAATGAATGAATGGGGCTTATTCACTCTAGGCAACTCCCTATTCCTACAAGGATGTAGATGCTCATTCTCTACAGTCTTTGCAACCCCCCTTTTCCAGTATTGCCATGGGTGTAACAATGACAACCGTGTAGCCTTGTTACTTGTTCACTCAATGTGCACATGAATACCACACAAATGTAGTCAATTTTATAGCACAAGGTGACCCTGGTTGACAACTACCTCTTTGTTTCTTGTTCTTCAATCGATATGCCTTTACAAGCTATTAAATCCATATTGAAAGTATCTCAGTGTGTTAAGTGAAAAGAATAATTCCTTTTTGGCTATATAGGTAAGCTTGGAAAATATTCCAAGTTATTCCAATTCAACTTACGGAGAAGATATTCTTAACTTAAATCCCAAGACAAACATTCAAATAAATACTATGAAGTCTATAAAACTAGTTTCAGCTTACTCTTCTAAAGTTTTCAAATCTCCTTTGGTTAGTGGGCAGAAAATGAAAGGTAAGGTTATGAACCTTGACGTCATGTCTAATCTTAACCTAAAAATAAATGATAGATACCATGCAGAGGTAAAATATGTCCCTTACCAAACAATGAGGAAAGATCCTTTTCTATTGAATGTCATCCTTTAACTTCTAGAAAAAGCGTGAAAAGTTGGGTACATGGAACATAAATCGAAATCAGAGATGATTGAGTGTATTGTGTGATTTATATACTTCAATATTTCTTCCTATCATTTAACGTGAATCTAGGATCAAGATCATTACTTGAATTCCCTTTAATTTGGTTGTACATTAAACAAAAACTAGGCATTTTTTTGAAATATTGATTCTTTCTTCTTTAAGTTATTTTGCAAACTTATTTTTCCAAGATTGTTGTATTCATATCCTTTTTATGGACACCAATTTNCCTTGTTACTTGTTCACTCAATGTGCACATGAATACCACACAAATGTAGTCAATTTTATAGCACAAGGTGACCCTGGTTGACAACTACCTCTTTGTTTCTTGTTCTTCAATCGATATGCCTTTACAAGCTATTAAATCCATATTGAAAGTATCTCAGTGTGTTAAGTGAAAAGAATAATTCCTTTTTGGCTATATAGGTAAGCTTGGAAAATATTCCAAGTTATTCCAATTCAACTTACGGAGAAGATATTCTTAACTTAAATCCCAAGACAAACATTCAAATAAATACTATGAAGTCTATAAAACTAGTTTCAGCTTACTCTTCTAAAGTTTTCAAATCTCCTTTGGTTAGTGGGCAGAAAATGAAAGGTAAGGTTATGAACCTTGACGTCATGTCTAATCTTAACCTAAAAATAAATGATAGATACCATGCAGAGGTAAAATATGTCCCTTACCAAACAATGAGGAAAGATCCTTTTCTATTGAATGTCATCCTTTAACTTCTAGAAAAAGCGTGAAAAGTTGGGTACATGGAACATAAATCGAAATCAGAGATGATTGAGTGTATTGTGTGATTTATATACTTCAATATTTCTTCCTATCATTTAACGTGAATCTAGGATCAAGATCATTACTTGAATTCCCTTTAATTTGGTTGTACATTAAACAAAAACTAGGCATTTTTTTGAAATATTGATTCTTTCTTCTTTAAGTTATTTTGCAAACTTATTTTTCCAAGATTGTTGTATTCATATCCTTTTTATGGACACCAATTTATCTGTAATGACAATCAATTGATCATTATACAAGGCCATTATATCAATCAACTGATCACTATATAAGGGCATTATATTCTGAAGTGAACAAGACCATTCGCTAAGAGTGGAAAAATTCTTTAAATGTTTTAGAGAATAGTTTAGTTCAGTCTTGAAAAAGTAAATAATTTTATAAGCATGATTTAGGTGGAAATTGGTAGCCATCCACCTCTTCCATTGATTCAACACAGTTCTCCATCTTGGTAGCTTTTCTATCTACAATTTTTCAGGTCTTAAATTTCCAAGGTCGATTTGAAGCCTTAAATGATGTTTTTTGGCCATTTGGGGGCCTACTGATGCCATGGTAACTAAAACCTGCTAACATTTATACTTCTCATTTATATCTTTTCAATGAGCTACTATGCGCCCCAAATGGATATTGTATGCAAAATTTGTGCCCCTCGAAATTAACATGTCAACTAGCCACCTCGGAGCCTGCAATCCTTTTGGTGCTTCATCTCATAGGATAAGGGTTTTGGATCTTTAGGGTTTTTTCCTCTTAGGATTTAGAAATTTATGTTAGATGGTCATTTTTGGCCTCTTGTAATGTTTTCTTATGAATGATTGTAGTTGACACCTCTCTCTTCAGAGATAAGCTACCACCATTCTTGCTAGTATATATTTCTTTGCATTTCAGAGTCTTTTCCTATTTAATTTATCAATAGAATATGTTTCTCATTATATTATTGTTCTCCCTGCAATATTTATGTGTGTATGTGTGTGTGTTTCCATTCATATTCATTCCTTTCATTTCGCTATCTATACAATCCATATCAGTGGTATCAGATCAATTTGTTCTTTGTTGTTTCCCAATGCATGTCCTTGACGAGGTCAGGGTATAGAGAGTTGGGTCTCGAACTAATTTCGCTTGGGGAAAACCACTCTTTCCAACCCAAGCAGACTCCCATGGTGGATGAAAAGAGATTTTGTCACATACCTAAAATCCCATTAAAAAATAAATAAATTATATATACAAATAACCATAATATATTCTAATGGTTCTTCGTCATCGTTATTGTCACATATAATTTTATTCCTATCTTATGACTTTCTTTGTTTCCCTTATTATACGGAAATCTCATTATCCTTTCAATGTTTTGTTATAATGAGAAGCTCATAGTGACTACATACTTACAAAGAAAGACCTTTATAATCTATCATAGCTTGTCATATAATCTTATGGAACTGCTCATTAATCAACAGTATAGTTCTCCCTTATATGTCATGTTTATATAATTTATCCTAAGTCTTATTCATTAATACCATGTATTTGATAACCTATAAATATAATTGTTGTTACTAAGTTGTGATCTTTACATATATAGATATGTGTGTGTGTGTGTGTGTGTGTGTGTGTGTGTGTGTGTGTGTGTGTGTGTGTTTGTGTGTGTGTGTTGCTTCTTGAGGTCATGATCCATACCATGTATAAGGTCGCATGATGGTTTGATTTTTTGCTATAGCCCTCCCCTTATGGCTATGGATTACTATTGATACTTTTGTATTATTATTCTTATGCTTCTTGACTCGTTTCATACTATATGCTTTTTATTATTGGTTTTAAGGTGGCTCACATGTATATAAACAGAATTCATATGTTATGTAGGTTACATTGTATATTAATTCAATGTACTTGGAACGATTTTTCATTGTAATCCATCCATACGTATTACATTCGTCCTTCAACAAGACAGCTCAAACTTAAGGATTTATTAGGGGGTTTTACGAGGTTTAAACTCGTGTTATGGTGTTTGTCTTAAATTAAAACCTTGTCAACTTTTTCTCGCTAACCAACGTGCCCTCTGGAGCATTTGTCATGTAGCGGTCATGCATGTGGCACATGTGATGTTACCATCTCGAGGAGGTTTACTCGACAAATTTCCTAAAATTTGTATACGTGTTGGTTTGTTATGCCTCCAGACATTAGGGTTTCATGTCGAATCCTTTAGCCGTATGAGATTTCCTACACTTAGCTCATTTCACATTCTTCACTTTATTTTCCTCGTCTTTGTGTTCATCCTGAGAGGTTTGTCATTTTACAAGTTACGATTTTTCGTTGTAATCCATCCATACGTATTACACTCATCCTTCAACAAGACAGCTTAGACTTAAGGATTTATTAGGGGGTTTTATGAGGTTTAAACTCGTGTTATGGTGTTTGTCTTAAATTAAAACCTTGCCAACTTTTTCTCGTTAACCAACGCGCCCTCTGGAGCATTTGTCATGTAGCGTTCATGCATGTGGCACATGTGATGTTACCATCTCGAGGAGGTTTACTCGACAACTTTCCTAAAATTTGTATACGTGTTGGTTTGTTATGCCTCCAGGCATTAGGGTTTCATGTCGAATCCTTTCGCCGTATGAGATTTCCTGCACTTATCTCATTTCACATTCTTCACTTTCTTTTCCTCGTCTCTGTGTTCATCCTGAGAGGATTGTCATTTTACGAGTTACAATGTATAGGTCTAATTGCCCCATTCTCATTTTTGTTTTCTGTGGAATTTATTTGGTAAAAACTCTAGGCGTTCGTAGCTTTCCCGGGCTTGTGGTTGGTCCTTGTTATCCCCATTTGTGGATAACTAAGGAGATTATGTCTCGAGGCCTTCAGGTTGCATATATGGAGTGTCGAGAGACTACATGACCAGTAGTACCCTTTGCATAGATGGAAAACCCACTCACCACCACAGATGGCCACAGATTTGCAGATGGCATCCACCACACCAGCTGGATTTCGAAAGGCAGTGGGCCTTGCTCCATGAGGTACAAGTTAATATTATGGTGAGCATCATTTCAATATTTAAGCCACTTGAGTATGGTGTATCTTAGATTGCTCTAGATTTTATGATATATGCTTGGACATTATGCCTTTTTCCCTGCTTCACCTTGGTGATTGACATTGTGCCCTAGTAAGTGGTTTTCCTTTGTGATGGGTTTGCTACTAGGAACTCCCTTAATGAGCCATCGTATCTTTCACGACCATACTTACCACTTTCCATCATTGTTCCCCTCCATTTCCTTATCTCTTGGTATTTTAGGGTGTATTGACCCAGGAAGGGGTTGTCCCTCATTCTATGGGAAGAAGGGGTTGTCCCTCATTCTATGGGAAGAAGGGGTTGTCCCTCATTCTATGGGAAGAAGGGGTTGAAGGCCTAGAGGGGTTTATATTGGGTAAAATATAAAAGATATGTATAAACTTTCCATATGCTTCACCTAGGGATCACCCAAGAAAGAAGTGAAACACTTATATTTGAGTAAAGGGGACCCACAATATAATAAAGAATGCTTAAAAGGTTAGTTGAAGGATAGGAGGTCTCATGAATAGCCGACTTATCATGTCCATGAATATCTAGTGGTATGACATTGTCATCATATGGGCACCAAACTAGGGAAATGTCTCTCAGTTGCATGCCTGAGAGAAAGGGGGTCTCATCACAAGCCAACCTTCTCATTTCCACTAGGTGTTTGTGGGTGACATTTCCATCATCTAGTCACCAAATCAGGGCAGTGACCTTCAAACTCTCCTTATGCTATATAGAAATAAAACAAAGAAAGAAATATAAAATGAAATTGATGGACTTGGAAAAAGTGCATTGTGGACGAAGGTACCACACACCCTCTACAAAGGCACCCATGAATGAGACACTACGACCCCTTGTATGTCATGAGCCCTATTCCCATTAAGTCTTGACCCCAACCACTTCATCCAGTTTACATCGCTTAGAGAGGGATCTCTTGGAAACTCTCCTTGATCTAGGGCAAGATCTACCCAATAGGACACCTCGTCAACCCTCCCATATTCAAGCTTGACAAGTCGCATAGTGTCTTTGAGCAATTAATTGTTTGATTTTGTGATGTTTGATGCACATGCTTAGATGGATTATTTATTGATTGGATTCACTTATCATGATTTTATGACTTGAGATCCTTGGAGGGCGTGCTCATTTGTCTTTGCAGGACCTAGATGGTGGACAGTTTTGGGAGAACAAGCCTAGCTTGGGCTTCCATGGGGCTACAAGCCCATAGATTGGATTCCAAGGGCCCGCATGCCGAATCAGAAATATCAGACTTGGAAGGCATTGATGATGACTTGGATGACATAGCCCATCCCTCACTTGACAAACGATTTTCCCAGGAGGGGCAAAACATCATCTTTTTGAGCTTGACATCATGTGTGGGGGGGCTAGGGCATGATGGTGAGATGATATTCATTGCCACTTGGACGTTTTGAGGTGTTTTAGGCTTTGACCTTGAAGGAAGACATTTGGATGCTTAACACATGGATTTGGGAAGCCTTACTACCCTCCTACATCACCAACAACCTTCTCCTAGTGCCAAAATGCCCCCTAAAGGAGTGACGTCCATGTAAAATAGGATTTTATTTGTGAAAAAGTGAAACTTTAAATGAATTGTTTGATATTACTTTGTTAAAGGGGGGAATATTAGGGTTGTTGACATGCAGTCTTGTGTTTTACCCCTTAATTTGTGGACAAGTCACCTTGGTGACATTTTGTACAAAAAAAGAGATCATAAGATCGCATTTTAACATAACTCTCCATGATTGTGAGAAGTATTCGTCTGAAATTTTTGCTACACTTGGCTCTATTTGTCTCTTGTGCACTTGTTTATGGCTATCTTGTTGAATGGTTGATGGAGGAGTGAGGCGCTATACTTGGATGATTTTTTTCTAGCTTTTATGGTGGATTATCTTGGCATCTTTCTTGATTTTGGTATGGTCTTTTACTCTTATGCTATCATTTTTTTTCAAGTCAAGGATTGTTGTGCAAGGAGATAGGTGTAAAGTATAAGGGCATACACCCCCACCATATTCTTCATCATTTTATTGTTTCATCTTATTGGTTAAACAAGGGTTTGCTAAGAGAAGTATAAGGGCATACACCCTCTTAGCTTAAAACCTAACAAGAGAAACTTGCCTTGGGAAGTAAAAGGGATTACACCCCCAAGGAGGTAGTTTATCTAGATCTTTCCTTATTTGACTCCATTAACCCAATAGTAAAGGCACTAGTCATATATTTTTTGCATTGGCGATATAAAATCATTGCCTTGGGAAACGCAATTTTTGATCTTTTGAAAGATTTCTTGCTTGAAGTTGTTTTGCCTCATTGAGAGGAGTCTTCCCCTACTAGGGAGTCCCCTCTCTCCCACTAATTCAATTTCTTTTACAAACTTTAACCTACATCCATTAGGGCTCCATAACCCTAGCTACTAACACTCTCTAAACTCCTAAACTAACCCTAGACTAGCTCTCTAACTTCACTCACCTAGTCTACTAGCTAGGGTGCACCTTTTGGGATAGTTCTTGGCACTTTTCCATGGTTGATTTTGCTTCTTCATGCAATTGAATGCTACAGTCATAAGGCTGCAATTTTCTGCAAAAAATACATGTTATGACAGCTTGTTTTATTCATCCTTAAAGTGCCTTTTTTCAGTCATACTTGATTTCCATACTCATTGATAATATTGTTGATTGATATTATGTTTTATATGATGATTCGAATGTCTTACTTGCTGATATAAATTGTCATATATTGTTGCAAATAAGGGATAGCAAGATTAACTTGTTGATCCATACTAACATATATCATTGCAAGTTGGATTTTCTTGTGTCTCGGGCAGGTACAATCATCCGAAAAAAAAAAACATACCTTTGGGGAAACAATCACTTGACTTACAAGGCATCTCTACCCACTTTTTATTTCACTTATACTTGACCTCTAGGGGCTTCACTTCCATTTCTCTCCATCTCCATCTCAATCCCCCTAGGGTCATCGGGATCGCCTCCCTAGAGTGACCTAGTCACCCTTGAAGTGTGGGACCTAAATCGAGGTGACATTGGGTGTAGGATTCCCAAATTGTAGCACTTGCTTTGTGGTTGGGTCTAGATTTTCCCAACCTACAACTAGTGCTATAACAGTCATTTCAAACGATTTCAAAGTCGGTGCCTTTAACTTGTAAGCACCTCCCTTACTCATTCGGGTTTCATGTAACTAGTGTTGGTAGCTTAATTAACTTGGTAATATTTCCTGAGCATTATCCTTCAAAATATTAGTTTGTAGTTGGAGTTGAACCTTATTCCGCCAGTTATATCTCTTATCGAACTTCTCGTTTCTATACACATATATCTCCATATAATTTAGTGACTGTAGGTTGTATATTCAGTTGCAGTAGTCTTGCTTCCATATTTGTTTCGAGGGGTTTTACCTTAACCTCGGGGATTTTCCATCGGTACCTAGTAATCTCATGAACTCAGTGGTCTGATTTTACCATTACAGGATTAGTGTAGGGATTTAAATTCATTTGTTTTTTCACCCTCGTTTCTGGTTGACGGTTAAGACCCTTCATCTCGTTTTATTCATCATAGACTTAGTTTAGGACTTTTGTTATAATTATTTGCGCAGGCGGTGTTCGCACAGAGCTTAATAGTTTCTTTGGTTTACATTTTGTACATATGTTGTAATTTACATCTATTATTTATTCTAGGATATTAACTAATGATGGGCCCTTTTGATGTTGCGAGGGGTACCCATCAGTTATCTGACAACCCTGATCATTCAGGTGTGGTTCAACAGCGACGGAAGGAGATACATTGGCACTCTACTCATCCATGGTAATTTTATCTCTATTTGTGTATGTAACTTTCGTTTGATTATAAAAACTTGTGCATCTTGCTAACTTTTTTTCTTGCTCATTATGTATGTGTTGAGACGGCAGTTACCATGGAACTCCGAAAATACCCTTGTACAGAAAGGTATTCGGGTTTCAATACTTATTTAGGTTTATAACCAATATCACAAAATGTGATTGTTCTGCTCCTACATTTTGTCGAACTAGTCGACCGAATAATTTTGTATGTATTTATTCCTAAAATTCATGTGGCTTTGGACTGTTGTCTATGTAATTAGATGGTTTTGTAACCATATGTACTCTATTTTACGACTCATTCTAAGTTATATACATTCGTTATTTAGTATTGTTTAAACTATGTTTAAAAATTAATGGATTCCCTTTCGATGCTACACAGTGATTACTTTAAACTATGCTTAATTTTTGTAACAGTTCCCTGTTGAATATATAGTCAATACTCGTATCTTGCTAAACTTGGTTTAATTTGAAATGATTCCCTTCATTTTAATATACATTGTGTACTTTTTCTAGCTTTGTAACAAAATCCCTTTCGAATATATGCATAGTGTATCTTGTGGAACCATATTTGAATCTGTAATAATTCCTTTTTCCACTTATATATATTGAACCTTGGTTAATCTACATTGATTCCTAATCGGTATCAATTCCTTTCCAGTTGTATACATTGTATTTCGATGAAACCTGTAACGATTCCTTTTAGTTATATTCATTGTATATATTGGAACTTTATTCTCTTACATACAAGTTTCTTATCCGAATAAAACTCTGGTTTATTAACTAGGTTTTTACCTACGAGTTTCATTGTTTTATTACTGGTAGTATGATTATGTTCATAGATCTAGGATCAAAATAAATATTAACTTTCTTTCACAATTTTTCTACCTTAACTTATGATATGCATCGATCCTCTTGTAATAATGCACTTAACTCTAATAGTGTTACAATTTATTTATGCCAATATTTTAACCACTATAACGCACAATAAAAACACAATAATATTTAAATCAACATATTCATAACAAGAAATAAAACTTGGAAATTTGGGGAAACCACACGTTGAAAACAATGTTCCTCCCAACCTTAGACTAGAGTCTTTGTCACCTCTATCACCCCCGAGTTGAGCTCAAAATCCAAAGGGTTTCCTATGTCGCCTCTTGCATAATTCTGAGCTCCAATTGTTGTGTGAAATCTTTGAAAATTCACTGTGTCAAGTCAGTTTGTGCATAGCATTCTCAAGCTATCACTTTTCCTCCTAGGAATGGTGTCTCATTCCCTTGTCATGACTTCTTTTATTTTTACTAGGACTTGTGACACTTATCTTGAGCTACATGCTCACTGACCTCCTGTCAGATTTAACTTTACACATGTTCATAGATTCTCCTATAAATATAGAATGTGTCTTTTTGAAGTTGAGTTAACTCCACAGCTTGTCTCAGTCTGTTGCCACTTGGCCAACCCCTTTGGATTTCTAACTCCCTCTTTAACAGTTGCTTCAATGTGTGCCCCTTTTTCAACATGTGTTTATTTTCATAAAATGATAAGGTTTTACAATTCAATTTTGGTCAATCGACCAAATTGTCTTTTCGGAAAAATAATTAAAATTCTAAAATAAAAACAATAATAGAAATAATAATTAAAAATCCAAGTTGTGGGGTATCACAAACACCCCCCCTTAGAACTTATCACCTTCCTCGGTGATAACTAGTTTCCACCAATACCATTCTAGAACAGAAATGGATATGCTTCTCGCATATTACTTTTCATTTCCCAAGCAACCTCTTCTAGATTAAGGTGCTTCCATTGCACCTTTACCTATCCTACGGCTCGATTTCGAAGTGTAAGTTCCCTCTTGTCGATAATATGATCCGGCTCTACTGGGAACTCGCCCACGGGTTCCACCTATATCATTTTCCAATCAACAATGTGAGTAGGGTCATGTATATATTTCTTCAGTAATGAAACCTTAAACGCGTCATGTACTTTTACAGTAGYTGGAAGTGCAAGTTGATAAGMTACATGTCCTATTCAATAAAGTACCTTGAATGGGCCACAATATCTAGGTGCTAACTTAGTATACCTTCCCAGCCATAAAGAACTATTTTAGGTTTAATCTAATATACACACGATCTCCAATATTGAACTCTCTTGCAGTCCTTTTTGCACCAGCATAACTTTTTTCCCTGTCCTAAGCTACTTTTACATTTTGTTGTACATGTTTCACTGTTAGTTCCATGTCTTTTAACATATCTAGTCCTATCATCAATCTATTTACAGGATTACTCCATGAAATAGGTGTATTACATTTTCTACCATATACAATTTCAAAAGGACTAAATTTTGTTGGATCTTGATAATGATTGTTATAAGCAAACTCAACTAAGTACAAATATTCTTCCCATTTATCAGGTTTGTCCATAACATACATTCTAAGCATGTCTTCAAGAATATGGATAGTTCTTTCAGTTTGTCTATCTGTTTGTGGATGATAATCAGTACTGAAGTTTAGTTGGGTATCTAACCCTTTAAATAAAGACTTCCAAAAAAATTTGGTAAACTTAACATCTCTATTGGATATTATAACTTTAGGGATTCCATTTAACCTGAATATTTCCTTCACAAATATTTATGCTATATTAATAGCCTTGTAGGTTTATTTCACATGTATGAAGTGTGTTGCTTTACTTAATTTATCAGCCACAAACATAATTGAGTCATTTTGTTTATTACTTCTAGGCAATCTGGTAATAAAATCCATACTTATCACTTCCCATTTCCATTCTGGAATGGGTAAAGTCTGTAGTAGTCCAGTTGGATGTTGGTGTTCAACCCTAACTTGTTGACACTCTAAACATCTAGCTAGATATTCAGTTGTTTCTCCTTTCATATTTGGCCAATAGAATTATTTTCTCAGCATAGTAATCAATTTCTGGTAACCTGGGTGTCCAGAATATGGTTTCTTATGCAGTTCATTCTAGAATTAACAACTTAATTTCATTAGATTCTGGTACATATAATCTGTTTGTATACATTAAAAGTCCACTTTTTGAGAATCTAAAATCTGATTCTTCTAATCCCGTTGAATTATCAACGATCTTTGACTTAATATTTTGATATTCTAGGTCTTTTTCGGCTATTAACCTTGTCCTTTCTTCTAAATATGTTTCGTAGTTACTTCTAGTAACAACATAAATTAGATTTGCATGTCTACTTAATGCATATGTCACTTTATTTTCTTTTCCCTTAATGTGTTTTATCTTAAAATCATACTCGCTTAAGAAGGCTAACCACCTTGCTTGGCGAGCATTTAAATTTCGTTTATCAAACAGATATTTTAGAGCGATGTTATCTATTAAAAGTAAGAATTTTTGGCCTACCAAGTAATGTCGCCACATCTTTAATGCATGAATTATTGCATCCAATTCCCAATCATGTGTTACATAATTTTCTTCATGTTTCTTTAATTTCTGAGATTCATAAGCTATCACATGGTTTTCTTGCATTAACACTCCTCCAAGCCCTTCGTGGCATGCATTTGTACATACTACAAAGTCTTTATCTAAGTATGTCAATTTTAATATAGGAGATGTAGTTAAGAGTTGTTTTTAATTTGTTAAAAATTTCTTGACATTTCTCAGACCAGATGAACTTAGTTCCTTTCTTTTGTAACGATGTTATAGGATATGCAATCTTAGAAAACCCTTCTATAAATTTCCGGTAATATCCAGTTATACCCATAAAATATCTTATGTCTGAAACATCCTTAGGTTCAAGCAAATTCATTATAGCCTTTATTTTGTCTGGGTCAACTGCTATACCTTTCTTGGAAATTACATGTCCCAGATATTGAATTTGGTCTTTATAAAATTCACACTTACTTAGTTTTGCATATAATTTTTGTTCTCAGAGTATCTGTAATACTATGCTTAAATGTTCTCCATGCTCCTTTTCATCCTTTGAATAGATGAGTATATGATATATAAAGACGATCACAAATTTATCTAGACATTTATTAAAAATATTGTTCATCAAGCACATGAATGAGGCTGGGGAATTAGTCAACCCAAAAGGTATTACGACAAATTCATAATGTATGTACCTTGTTCTAAATGTTGTTTTATAAATATCTGTATCCTTTATCCTAACTTGATGATAACCAGAACGTAAGTCAATCTTAGAGAAGATTGTAGTTGCTCGTACTTGATCAAATAGATCATCGATACGAGGTAATGGATATCTATTCTTAATAGTCATTTTATTAAGTTGTTTAAAATCAATACAGAGACGTAATGTCCCATATTTCTTTCTAACAAAAAGTATTGGTGCTCCCCATGAAGACACACTTGGTCGGATATATTCTTTATCTATCAATTGTTGCAATTGACTTTTTAGTTCATTTAACTCTAGGATATTCATACTATAAGGATCCTTTGAAGCAGGTATTGTTCAAGGTATCAAGTCTATAGAGAAATCTATTTCTCTCTTAGGAGGTAGTCCGGGAATATCCTGGAATACATCCTAAAATTCCTGCAATAGTAAAAAGTTTTCTAACTCATTATTACTTTCCTCTTTTTCATTATAATTTATGTGTACAACAAGTAGTTTACACCCTTTTCAAATGCATCTTTTAACTTGTAAGGTTGTTATTTCTCTAATATTAACAGGTCTTGATACTCCTTTAATGTTTATAATGTTACCTCTCTCATCTACACAGGTAAATGTTTTATTTTAACAATCTAAAACTTTTCCAGCCAATCCATACCGATTAGCACATCATAAGATCCTAAAGGTAATATGTTTAAGTCTATCTGTGTTCATAATTCAATCATACCAATTTCCTAGTTTTTAATGACATTTGTAATTCTCCTTTTTAGTTCTTGTAGCTAATTGTACTAACCAGGACTTTTCAAACTTTTCCTTATTTAACTTACAGATTTCTACAATTCTTTGTGAAATATAACTTAAACTAGAACTTGGATCAATTAAAACAGTAATTGGTTGGTTATGTATCATACCTTCAATTTCTACCATTGAAGTTTGATGATTTTCCTATCGATTTTCCAAGGTTGCGTTGATTTTTGGTGTAGACCTTGCCAGCTCATCAACTGTAGTTGTGTCTTGTATTGTTTGCACATTGTTATTTCCCTTCTTCCTGAGAGGAAAATATTTATAGTAATGAGTACCACTACATTCCCAACATTTTACTGTCTCTTTTTGGGTAGTTTCTTTATTGAAGAAGGTTGGTGGTTAGGTACCCTTATTTTCAGGCTGATTGAAAGGTTTACTTGTTCTGAACTTATTACCTCCTTGAAATATCTTATAAGCATTTTTGTTAGAGTAAGCTCCCCCTTTATTCTTAAGGTAAAACCTCTCAACCTCTTTCCCATTCCAATTCTTCGAATTTTCATTTCTATTTTTATACTGCTCAAAATAGAGTTTATCTTTCCTCATGGTTTCTTCCAATGTTTTTTGGTTATCGAACTCAATTCGATCTTTATAAGAACTAGGTAGGCAACTCAAGAATCGCTAAATATTTGGTTTTTCATCCACAATGTAAGGCACATAACGCAGCAAACTCAGAAACTTACTACACAAATATTTCATTGTAAGATTTCCCAGTTTTAGTTCACAGAACTCCTTGGCTTTACCCTCATAATATTGTTCAAATAGGTATTGTTTCTTAAAATATCTCTTAAAGGTTTTCCTGGTGATTTTCCTTTCCTTAATACTTTTTACTCTTTTTATATCTTGCCACCATATATCTGTTTTTTCTATCAGATTGTAGATAGTCATATGTGTTTTAAGCTCACTTGAGTAATTGTAGATCTGAAAATATTTTTGCATACCAGAGAGCCATGCCTCTGCTTCCTCACCAATCTCCACTTCTCCATTGAAGGTTGGTGGTTTAATATTCTTAAACTCCCCCATGACTTCATCATGTTGTTTAGGTTTCTTTTTGGTTCTTTGTTTAGGACTAGAACTACTTTCCGTAGACGTTTCAGTATCTTTTGTATCCTTGTATATTGACTCTGTCTCAGATTTCAAGTATTCCAATTTTATTACTTTCTTCTTCGGTTAGGATATCTTGGAGTTACTAGAATTCTACCCTTTATTTTTATCAGTATTTTGATTGCACAATTTTTCTAGCAAAATTACATTTAGTTCCTCCTAAGTCTTTAGAATTCTTTCGTTATCTACTCTCACGGGTTTTACTTCTTCTCTCAAAAATGTTATCGTCTTTATAATTTATGAATGTCTATCATAATTCATATCCACCCAGAGATGTCCATCTCCTATGTTCCCTTGTTCAAGATTCTCTTGATGAGATTCTTCTCCCCGAGCCTCAGGTACTTCTGTCATTTTCCTGCAAAATGAAATTATTTTTCTTCCTAGAGGTAAGAAGAAAATCAAGACCATTTACATGTTAGATTTTTCTATGATAAAGCCCATAAAAAGGCCAAGTGTTGTAACCTACAGCTCTGATACCATTATTTCACAAACCTAAAATCCCATTAAAAAAAAAGTATATATACAAATAACCATAATATACTCTAATGGTTCCTCGTCATCATTATTGTCACATATCATTTTATTCATATCTTATGAATTTCTTTGTTTACCTTATTATACAGAAATCTCATTATCCTTTCAATATTTTGTTATAACGAGAAGCTCATAGTGACTACATACTTACACAGAAAGACATTTATAATATCTCATAGCTTGACAAATAATCTTATGGAACTACTCATTAGTCAACAATATAGTTCTCCCTTATATGTCGTGTTTATATAAGTTATTCTAAGTCTTATTCATTAAAACCAGGTATTTGATAACCTATAAATATAATTGTTGTTACTAAGTTGCAATCTCTATATATATTCGTTGCTTCTTGAGGTCATGATCCATACCATGTATAAGGCTGCATGATGGTTTGATTGTTTTTTATAGCCCTCCCATTATGTCTATGGGTTACTATTGATACTTTTATATTATTATTCTTATGCTTTTTGACACATTTCATACTATATGCTTTTTAGTAATTTTTTTAAGGTGGCTCACATATATATAAACATAATTCATATATTATGTTGGTTACATGGCATATTAATTCAATGTATACTCATCCTTCGACAAGACAGCTCAGAATTAAAGATTTATTAGGGGGTTTTATGAGGTTTAAACTCGTGTTATGGTGCTTGTCTTAAATTAAAACCTCACCAACTTTTTCTCATTAACCAGCGCGCCCTGTGGATCATTTATCATGCAGCGGTCCTGCATGTGCCACATGTGATGTTACCATCTCGAGGAGGTTTACTTGGCATCTTTCCTAAAATTTGTATATGTGTTGGTTTGTTATGCCTCCAGGCATTAGGGTTTCTTGTTGGATCGTTTAGTCGTCTGACCTTTCCCGCACTTATCTCATTTCGCATTCTTCACTTTCTTTTCCTCAGCTCTGTGGTCATCCTAAGAGGTTTTCTATTTTATGGGTTACAGTGTACAGGTCTTATTACCCCATTCTCATTTTCGTTTTATATGGAATTTATTTGGTAAAAGCTATGGGCGTTTGTAGCTTCCCCGAGCTTGTGGTTGGTCCTTCCAAATAATTTTAAAGTTGGCGCCTTTAACTGGTAAGCACATCCATTACTCATTCGGGTTTCATGTAACTAGTGTTGGTAGCTTAATTAACTTGGTAATATTTCCTGAGCATTATCATTCAAAATATTAGTTTGTATTTGGAGTTGAACCTTATTCCTGCGGCTATATCTCTTATCAAACTTCTCGTTTCTATACACATATATCTCCATATAATGTAGTGACTACATGTTGTATATTCGGTCGCAGTAGTCTTGCTTCCATATTTGTTTCGAGGGGTTTTACCTTAACCTCGAGGGTTTTCCATCGGTACCCAGTAATCTCATGAACTCGGTGGTCTGAGTTTACCATTACAGGATCAGTGTAGGGATTTAAATTCATTTGTTTTGTCACCCTCGTTTACGGTCAACGGTTAAGACCCTTCATCTCGTTTTATTCATCCTAGACTTAGTTTAGGACTTCTATTATAATTATTTGTGTAGGTAGTGTTTGCACAAAGCTTAATAGTTTCTTTGGTTTACATTTTGTACATATGTTGTGATTTACATCTGTTATTTATTCTTGGATATTAACTAATGATGGGCCCTTTTGATGTTGTGAGGAGTACCCATCAGTTATCCGATGACCCTGATCATTCAGGTGCGATTCAATGGCGATGGAAGGAGATACATCGGCACTATGCTCATCCATGGTAAGTTCATCTCTATTTGTGTATGTAACTTTCGTTTGATTATAAAAACTCGTGTAGCTAGCTAACTTGTTTGCTTGTTCATTATGTAGGTGTCGAGATGGTGGTTACCATGGAACTCCGAAAATACCCTTGTACAGAAAGGTATTCAGGTTTCAATACTTCTTTAGGTTTAAAACTGATATCACAAAATGTGATTGTTATGCTCCTATATTCTGTCGAACTAGTCGACCAAATACTTTTGTATGTATTTATTCATGAAATTCCTATGGCTTCGAACTATTGTCTACGCAATTGGATAGTTTTGTAACCAGATGTACTATGTTTTATGACTCCTTCTCAATTATATACAGTCGTTACTTAGCATTTTGTAAACTTTGTTTTAAAAAAATGGATTCCCTTTCGATCCTACACAATTATTACTTTAAACTATGTTTAATTTTTGTAACGGTTCCATGTTGAATATATAGTCAATACTCGTATCTTGCTAAACTTGGTTTAATTTGAAATGATTCCCTTCCTTTTTAATATACATTGTGTAATTTGTCTATCTTTCTAACAAATTCTCTTTCGAATATATGCATAGTGTATCTTATGGAACCCTATTTGAATCTGTAATAATTCTTTTTTCCATTTATATATATTGAACCTTGGTTGATCTATATTGATTCCTAATATGTATCGATTCCTTTCCAGTTGTATACATTGTATTTCGATCCTGTAATGATTCCTTTTAGTTATATTTATTGTATTTGTTGAAAAAAAATTCTCTTCCATACAAGTTTCTTATCTGAATAAAACTATGGTTTATTAACTAGGTTTTTACCTACGAGTTTCATTGTTTTATTATTGGTAGTATGATTTTGTTCATAGATCTAGGATCAGAATAACTATTAACTTTATTTCATTATTTTTCTACCTGAACTTATGATATGCATCGATCCTCTTTTAATAATGCACTTAATTCTAATATTGTTACTGTTTATTTATGCCAATATTTTAACCATTGTAACACACAATAAAAACACAGTAATATTTAAATCAACATATTCATAACAAGAAATAAAACCTGGAACTTTTGGGGAAACCACACATTGAATACCTTGTTCCTCCCAACCTTATACTAGAGTATTTGTCACCTTTTTCACCCTCGAGCTGAGTTCAGAATCCAAGGGGTTGCCTATGTGGCCTCTTGAAGAATTCTGAGCTCCAATTGTTGTGTGAAATCTTTGAAAATTCATTGTGTCAGTTTGTGCATAGCCTTCTCAAGCTATCACTTTTCCTCCTAGGAATGGCATCTGATTCCCTTGTCATGACTTCTTTTACTTTGCATAGGAATTGTGACACTTATCTTGAGCCTCCTACTCACTGACCACCTGTCAGATTCAACTTTAGACATGTTCACAGATTCTCCTCTAAATCTGGAATGTGTCTTTTTGAAGTTGTGTTAACTCCACAACTTGTCTCAGTCTGTTGCCACTTGGCCAACCCCTTTGGATTCCTAACTCCCTCTTTAACAGTTGCTTCAACGTGTGCCCCTTTTCCACATGTGTTTATTTTCATAAAACGATAAGGTTTTACATTCAATTTTGGTCAATCAACCAAATTGTCTTTTCGGAAAAATAATGAAAATTCTAAAATAAAAACAATAATAGAAATAATAATTAAAAATCCAGGTTTTGGGGTATCACAGAGTTGATGGAGCAGGAGATCCTATCAAGTTGTTGCCCGAGGAATCCCTCATGTGACAAAGGAATAGAATGAAGGCAAGGATATGAATGGAAATACACACATGCAAAAACATTGCAAGGAGCATAGTAATACAGTGAGAACCAAATTCTATTAATAAATGAAATAGGAAAATATTGTGAAATGCAAAGCAATACAAAGTATCTAGAATGGTGGTATATTATCTCTGAAGATAGAGGTGTTGGTTATGCTCATTCGTAAGTACACATTACGACAAGCCAAAAATGGATTTTTAACATAAAGTGATAAACTCTGAGAGGAAAAAATTCTAAATATCTAAAACCTTAATCTCGAATGAAGCACCAAAAGGATTTTAGGCCCCAAGGTGGCTAGTTTACACGTTAATTTCCTGGGGCTGAAAATTTTGCATACAATCTCCTTTTGGGGCGCATAGTAGCTCGTTGGAGAGATCTAATTGAGAAGTATAATTGGTGGCAAGCCTAAGCATGTCATGGATACCATAAACCCCCAAATGGCCAAAAAACATCGTTTAAGGCCTCAAAATGGATCCGGAAGTTAGGACTTGAAAAATTGTACATTAAAAAACTACTTAGATGGAGAATCGTGTTGACTCACTGGAAGAGGTGGGTGTCCAGCAATGTCCACCCGGATCAAAGCACTAACAAAAAGTGTGTTTATCTAAGAGAGGTTATGTTATCCCAAAGTTAAAATCCATGGATAAATTTTAGGACGCTTAGATTTGAAGTATAAATGGTTGGAAAGTCTTCATACTTTATATAGTGAAGAAGCTATATTTTGAAAGGAAACATACGAGTAAAATTACATTATACAATGAAATAAGTAGTTTTTACGTCTATGTTTTAATATGGCCCATAAAATTGCAATAGCCCTAAAATTTAAGCTTTCTAATTTTAATCCACGTGAAGTTTTCTTGAGCAAAAATCTACTAGTATCCCAAAGCTTCACAATTTTCAAATCGGGGTGCTCTAATACCATATTGTAATCTACCTCCTTAAGCATTTTATGTGTTATAGAATTCATGAATATGTGTGTGTGTGTGTGTGTGTGTGTGTGTGTGTGTGTGTGTGTGTGTGTGTGTGTGTGTGTGTGTGTGTGTGTGT
>ML783213.1:232596-260212 GCA_009831015.1 Picea engelmannii | reverse complement strand
TGTGTGTGTGTGTGTGTGTGTAA
Source organism: Picea engelmannii (assembly GCA_009831015.1). NCBI lineage: Eukaryota > Viridiplantae > Streptophyta > Pinopsida > Pinales > Pinaceae > Picea > Picea engelmannii. Next base: position 260,189 of record ML783213.1, on the reverse strand, counting down.
GTCATGAATAGCACGATGGGTTAGCTCAAGTAGTTGAGTGCTATAAATTACAACAAGGATGTTGCGGGGTCAAGTCCCTAAGTTGGTTGCCTCTATGAATATCATGGCCTTTACTCGATGTTCCTACTAGGCTAGGTTGTCAAAACTACAGCCAATTGTTTTACCATGGATACCATCCTTCGAATGAGGGGAAGTGTACATTGGGTTTCCCAAGATGTGAATTTCATTGAAATGTGTGTGTGTGTCATGATTGCATAATTTAAAATCATTTAATCAATTATATCCAATAATATTTATTCCAAATGCTACAAGAATTAATGAATTCAACCAATTATAATAGCCATAGATCACGTCCCTTTTACAATTGTTATAGCCATAGATCGTGTCCCTTTTACAAATGTAATAGCCATAGATCATGCCCTTTTTACAAGAAAATGGTTTTATGCATATTCATACCTACATTTAATTACAACAAAGTCATTTCACATCATAAGAGTATTTTCCAACGCTTGGGTAAGGATTTGTTGCTATCAATGTGTCAAGGAAAAGGCAAATGAGGAATTAGCCTTAAAGGTTTCCCCTTCTCCCAACATGCCCATACTATTTAGCTAAAGACACCCATAAAGACTTGAGACAAGTTCAACTCAAGAAAGCGACTCTAATTCTTGCATATTCTTGCCAGAAAAATTAAACTCATCAATCAACAACATGATTTCTCATGCAAGGGATAGGGTGAACTTAACAAGGAGGTGACTGGGTAGGCATTGAACTATTTATGTATATATCATAACCATCTCAAGCTTATAATTTTTTGAATAGATGGATATTCTAGGAATCACAAATACTATTATAATTGTGCTTGTCGTTGTGTAATATAACAAGAGAGTTGCAGAGCAACAAGTCCCTGGCGTGGAATTAGTAGCTTCTCATTTGGGCGAGATCTCAAAGAGATTTTACCTGCTCATGACCTGATTTGGGAGGATGAAGTGGTTTAGCGCGTTGATTACAGTCTAAAGAAGAAATCATAGGTAATTTGGCTCCTGACTGAACATACACAATGAAGTGTTCTTATCTTCTCATGTAAAACCCCCAGCACCCTTACCCGATGACATAAGGCCTTTTAGATTATGGGGGTCGGCCTTACCCCCAACCGTGCCCATCATCAAACCATAACGTCTTCCCGGTGATCATTTCATTCACTCACTGACTAAGGTGAGGGTGGGCGGACCGAGGCTCGTAAGAATGAGTAAGCAATCAAGCAAGGAGCAGTTGTATCTTTCAGCCATAGATAGCCCAGAAATAGCGTCGAGACAACACGAGGATAACTCCACGTCGGGCGTAGCAGAAAAGAAATGTTGGTCTTGCTGGCTGGTGGGCAGAATAAGGCTAGTCGGAGGGGCCTGGCAAGCTGGGATGGGTCGGTGGGAATCGAAAGATAGCTTGTCGGATGGCTAACTTGGATGGGGCCTTATCCTACCCCCTGCCTGATTAGCCCTAATACTTGAAATCAACGATTCTCCTATAGACAAATTCTATTTTTGGAAATGTATCGATTCATTTTCTGTTTCTATATGTAATAACGCTTTTTTATAATAACAATGCGCTCAACTTATTTTTAGGACTTGACCTAATAGATAGGGAGAGGAAGTGAGTGCTTTCTTTAAAGACTAAAAGGAAGCATTTATGCACTCAACTTATTGAAACGGGCAGGAGAGGACTTGACGGTTTTGCGTTGTTAAGTTCCAAATGTATAAAAGGTCGGGGGTAATAAGGGAGATCGGCTTATTGAAATAGGAGGAGATATACTTATGATAAGTGAGCGGCATGATTGAGGGTATGAATCCCTAGATTAGTAGTCTCCCATGCTTCTGCTACAAGCATGACACTTCCATCACTCTAACCAAACCTCACTCTTAGAACCAAACCTAGCTTACCCATTAGAAGCAACAACCACCAAGAACAAAGAAAACCAGGGGTTGCATGCTCTGTTACTGGCTCTCTAAATGAAATTAGTCGTGCTGCGGGGTCTACTCAATCTTGGTCTGTCCCTAGTGGTGCTTATGTCGCCCGGATACCTCAATGATATACGTGTTGCCGAAAGAGTTCTACTTCACTTGCTTGTTTGATCAAGGAGTAGGGAAGTTGATTGATATTAAGATTGATGGATGCATTCCTTATTCTATTCATTTACCATGCACAGGAAGGAATAGTGAGGTTCCCCTTCTCAGGTAGGTATGCCTGGGTAACTTGAGTAGCAGATGTAGATGCAAATAAGCGAATAAGGGAAAGGATTAGACCAACTTCAATAGGGGTGAGGAGTGGACCAACTTAGAGCCCGATCCCAACTTAACCCACTAAACGTCATGTTTCACCTTCAGGAATACTTAGACATGATCTTGTGAGAGCAGGAAGCCTCGGGTCGTATAACCCTTATTGAAGGTGGGCCTAGCACCCATGTTATAGTAGTATACCTTGATGTGGTTATCTATCCCTAACCCGCTTTCCCATCCAAACATTAATATACAAAGATACAAATAGCCTATAAACCTATACTTCGGCATTTATAGTCTTTAGCTTTCAACACTCCCCGCATTATCGAGCTATGAAATCTTCAATGTTTTCTAAAGCTCCTTCTTGAGCTATCCCAAAATAGAAACTATGAATCTACTTGTTTCATTATCCCACAGTTTGTTTGACCTTGAGTTAGCCGGAATATCAAGTTGATTGCGCTTAGTATATATCCCATGTTCCCCTTTTCATTGAATCAATCTGAGTATCTGAGTTCCTACCCCTTTTCGTTAGTTTATTAGTTGAAATTGGGATGAGTTTCTATTGGGAGATATCAGTTGAGCAGTCCATGAGCCCAAGTCAAGTAGCCCAACATCAATAAGCTCTAGATACACTAGCTTATGCCATTGCATTAGCTACATGGACTGCCTTATAGAGCCTTAGAGACACTTTAGTTTGTAGCTCTAGCTCTAGTCTTAGTAACTTGCTTTAAGGTCTTGCCTCTTACGAGCCTTACTACTAGCTCTACACTAGCTTACGTATTCCAATTAGTACTATTTGCAAGAAATTTTACTGGATCTGGGCTCTACTTGCCTGATCTTGGCTCCTACTTGTCTGGTCTTGGTTGGGTGGGTATAGATCAGATAAGTTTTGGGAATAGATCCCTCCTCATTGGAAAAATCAGAAGAGATGCATGCCCCTCATCAGTAGAACCGGCCCAACGCCCTCCCCTCTCATGGGAAGAAGAAGGAATAGAACAAAATGAGAAAAGATGACCTAAGTTACTTATTTGGTGGGGGGGCGCATATGAGAAAGGAGCTTAATTCACATTCCTTGGTCTCCCTTTTCCAGCCGGGTTTGAACGCTAAATCTTCCTCCTTCTGTTGATGTTGAGACCATTGATGTTGGGTTTGTTGGTGGCTAAGTGGCTGCTGCCCCACCCTAAACTGAGATTATCTCAGTCAAATAAGTCAGGGGATTGTCGAAGGAAATAATAAAAAAATCATAATTACATATATATAATTCAAAATCGCATAATTACATATATAATTCATCTCAGAATGATCTTCTCTAGAGTTGTCCCATTCCAATAGCAGGAATCTGCGTTCTTTTCATGCGCTACATGTCATAAATCGTAAGGTGGAAAATGGCATAAAGTGAGGCATCTTATTATAATATCATCACTGCCCCCCATACCGACAACTCGGGTCAACTTAAATATTGTGTCGAGGAGGAGGGGATTTGGCGATCCAGCACAAAGTCACTTCTGGAGCATGGATTTGTGGCCTACCTTAAACTGGTCCAAAGCCTTTAATAATGGGGCAGCTAACCGGCTCTGGTTTACATTACACAATCTCAACCCATTAGTTACCATTTACACCCAGAAATAAGTTCCCATTTAGATCATGTTATTGTTCATTGCTTGATAAAGAGACATGTAACTTAAAGTAGCTTCTCAGAGAGACTAAAGTTTCCTCCGGTCAATTAATAAGCTTGCCCCATAGTTTCCTCAGAGAGACCAAGAGACTGTGTTGATATTCATAGTCACCAAACTGATAGTGTACACAACTTTTAAATATCAAGCATAACTACAATGCACAACACTTTTAAATTATGGAAAATTTGTAGAGCTCCATAAACCTCTGAATATTGCAAATTAAAAAAATATTTTTTTTCTTTTCATATTGATTTTTTCCCTCTTTCACTAAAATAATACAATAAATACTTAATGTGAATGTTAATTTTATTTTAATTCAGTTTTTTATTATTATCGAACTATGTTATGAATCCCATCCCTAATGAGCTTAGATTACACGTAGGTGTTGACAGGCGAAAATGACCATCCGTCAACTGGAAGAACGAGTCTGATCCGGGGTTGTCTAAATAACCCAAGCCGTTTGGTGTAACTCGTTCTAACGGGTTTAATGCCTTTGTTAGCCAATCTAAAAGTCCTAAAGAAACAAATAAAAGAATGAAATAACTAACTAATTATTAATTACTATATATATATATATATATATATATGTACATAAGTATAACGTAACTATTGTAGATATATTTAAATAGCAGATTTACTTATCTTATTTATGTACATGATATACACACTGCAAGTTTTAATCTAAACTTACAAAAATCAATGTGAAAAATGACTACTTTGAAAAAAAACAGATAAAGAAAGCACATAAGATATTTTTTCATTTTTTCTTTATCGATCTAAACTAATAAGAAAAAATACTATGAAACAGAAATATGTGGATAGTCAAAAGCCAGACCATATATTCGAGTTTCAATGTTGAGTAAATGACAGAAAAACATAAATGAGCTAACCTGTTAGTGAGTTAACGATATGCATCCAAACATCCGCACTATTAGAGAACATCCAACCACCTTGTCCAAGAGGGAAACCTGCAATGAACCTTAAAATTGTTCTGAATAAATGTAGAACAATGTGTTGGCAGTTGAGTTTTAATAACAGAATGAATGATACAAATAGTTGTTGTGATCTTATGATTGCAAGTGATTACATTAAGATAAATCTGATTCTAACAACGTTGCAGTTAATCATTCAACTAAAAATTAAAGAGAAATCCTGTCATTGAGTTGAATAAATGATCACTCTGTTTAATACCTGAAGCATCAAATATGGACAATATTTTAGAAGGAATTATCCCAAAAACATGACAAGTTGTGAAGTCTAAAGCTATCAAAACCTATAAGTATATCAGGATAAACAAAGCATAAATGAGAACACCATTTACAAGAAGCTAAAGCTAAAATGCAAATTGTTGTTCCATTCAAGTTTGTGAATTAATCATCCATATTCAGCCCCGAGATAAGATGTCTTCTTTACAAAAATTTGAAGTATTTAAAGAGTTCAAGCAAACTAAGCATCCTATCTTCTAAGATAGGATCAAATCCCATGATGATTCACTAATTACAAAAATAGAGGGTAATAACCACTCAATATCAAATTGTATCTCTCAAGATTATAAAAGGTTTGTTTATGTTTACAAAATGAGCCAAAGAAATGGCTAATAACCCTGGAAATGCTCCATCTCATTAGATCACCACAAATTGCACGATATCCTGAAAGGAAAAATGAAATAAAGAAATTTAGCTATTAATTTAACCAATATTTTCCAAAATTTTGAATGAGAATAGACTGGCTACAGAATCTGTTGATTCTGTAGCTAGTCTTATTTTAAACAACAGAAATCTAATTCAATCTATATTAATAAAAAATAAAAAAAATCAATAAAAGCACAACTAAGATAAAAACAAATCTTTACCTTTCAACTGAATGTTAAATTCGGCTCATAAAACCTCGGAGTTAATCACTGCTTTGACACACTCCGCATTTTTTATTATGACATTTCCAATTCTTTTCAAGCGTTTTCCTTGCCTTTGTGCACTGAACTTGAGTCTGTGGTTTTCACTTGTTAATGAGTCAATCTGAGTTATGAGGGCCTTGGTCTTTGCTTGAAGGAAGGGGACCTTTGTGTAATACTTTTCTATCCAAAGTAAACTAACCTCACACCATGGATCTAGAACAGTTGGTTGAGGAAACATATGACTGTGCGTCAAAACGCTTTCACTGTCCACCGTGGGTTTTTGACCGAGTTTGATCCCTGGGAAATTTTCATTATGTTTTAGGCATGGTGGAAAATTATCTACAAAATCGTAAGTCTGACTGGTAATCGATTTATGGTAAGTTCGGTCTTCCTCCTCCAAGAACTTTTTGATCTCAGAATCGGAGTTCTCATGGACCTCGATCGCTTTGATCGAGCTCACATGAGCTTTCATTTTATTTCGCAAACTCCTTGAGATTAATCTCCCAACTCTTTTGTTATTAAAACCTAAGTCTGGATTCTTCCTTGACAGTTTGTGTGAGCAATTATTGGCATCCTTTGCCACGGTAATAGAGAAAACGTCCTTCTCACGCTCAAGAGATTCAAAGATCCTAGGGTCAACATCTTGTTGCTCGAACATAGGCTCATCGAGCGCGGCCCTATCACAGGGTTCTTTGGATAAGAAAATTGGTCTGTCATCGGAAGGGATAGGGGGTTTTTCCAGCATAGGATTATCAACCACAGGAACCTCTGCAAGGTTGGGTGTAACAAAGCCATTGCGAGATAGGAAAGTATCCCAATCATCTCCCTGTAATTTCAAATGATGGACTAAAAACATCCTGATCAATCCATGGTGGAATAAACTGGAATACAAACACTGCCTTTTATACCTCTTGGCCATTTTATATAAACTTATCAATAAATAGAATGGCATGTTCAACTGGAAACCGATGAAATTCATTAACAGTCTTATGTGATAAAGAAAAACTAGGCTGAAGCGACCTTCACATGTAACGAACTGCCTTAAAACTGCCAATAAACCATGCCACCTAGTCTTTAACAGAGATATAGGCATACCTTTGTCACGGCACTGGATTTTTCGAGAGGTAAAGAACAAACTCCACAGCACCTCCTCTAACTTGGAATTCTTAAACCATTTTTTCCCGCTAAGGGGAAGGCCTGTTGCCTGGCTCAAAAATTCCTCGGTGATTTTGATTTGAACGTCACCCACTTTGGCTCAGCATCCATCGAAAGAGATGGTGAACTCCTGGGCTGCTTGCAAGTTGTAACCTTGGAATTTCTTTAGAAAATCAAGCCAACCCTGACTCCTAAGGTCTTCACTCGCATCATCATAAAAAAACAAGGTTTGGGAGCCATTTGGTTCGACACAGACGACATGAGCCATATGGATTCAGAAAAGCAGTCACGAAGGTAGACAGAAATCAAGGGAAGCATGAAGGGTTTCATAAAACAGAAGAAACCAGGGCAAAAACTGAAGGAATAAAACCCACTATTACCCTCACGTGATTAAATGAAGGAATGAGGGGTTTCATACGAAAATCGGATGTTTTGTGTAATGAATTGCCAAGAGTACAGAACAAAGCCCAAGAGTTAACTTGAAATGATGGATCTGTCGATTTTAGACTGCCACCTCCAACAGAGTACAAGGTACGACCGGGTGCATTCAAATTTCATCATTGTGTAAAGGGTAGAGTTGATTTTCTAAGGTTAGGAGAAGAGATGTTTTACAAACCAAAGCATAATGACAAGAAAAGATCTACCAAGAATCATAACGAAATGTAAACATAGTCTAGTTGCAATCAATTCTTGGTGTATTATCAAAAACTCAAGGTATATCTTATAATCAAATGAGCAACAAAAAGTTTTATTGATATATGATAGACTTCAAAGCAATCAATACTCATTAAAAGACTTGTAAGAACATCAACCCTTCTTGAGACATAAACCTTAGATACATTTCGCATTACGATTGTAATGCTTCATTCATGCTTTCAGTCATGAATGAAGCATGAAAACGAAAAGAAAAAGAACAATCGACACAACCTCTTACAGCCGAAAATTCACCTTCAAACAGCAATACTTGCGACAAAGCGTTGGTAGCTACAAAGATTTTTCTTTGTTGATTTAAAAGGTAAAAAAAAATGTGTAGCTGTCAACAGTAGGTTGACCTAATTTTTCAAATAATTTTATCTAATAGCAATTCCAATCCCAAGGCAATGCAGAAAACACTTTCGCACTGTATTTGAGGTGTAAAAGTGATGATTGTGTAAGTCATTAAAATGCTAAAGAATAATAGCAAGGAGCCCTTGGCAGAGTGATCTCGCCCTGAATATTTGAATTAAAAAAAAAAAATCCCATTCAAATTCCGGAGTTTGAAACAGAATTCACCTGCGAAATTCTGGAGTCTGAAATAGAATTCACCTGTGATTGTGTGATTTACATCATATTTCTTTGAATCCCAAGTTCTATTTTAACAAAGAGCTGAGAAAAGATGTATTGATAAGAAGTGAATCGTACCTTGAACTGGTGTATTTCCATGGCAACGTGTCTATCATATGTTTGACTAGATAATAAGGAAAGACATTGTTGGGTGGCTATAACGAGGAACTTGAGCTTATGAATTTTTTTTCTTCATGTGAACATGTGCAAAAACAATGCATAACCCTGGACATTTGGCATATAAATCAAACAACCTGCATGCCTTACTCCATAACTCCAAACATAGATCAATATTCAAACAATGCGAATCAGTTTCCCCAATTGAAAGGAAGGAATTGTGTGTCTGTGAGTGGGAGGGGAATGAGATTGGGAGCGGCGGAGGGGATATTATGGGGAGGAGAATGCATATTTGTCATACGGAAGGCCTCAGGTGATCGTCGAAGCTCATAACGATTGTGGTGCGTTGCATGGATTTGTTGGAGATCCTGCAGGAGCGCCTCCGATTGTATGATTCTTCTCTTGACAAAGACGTCTGCGGAGTTGGATTCATTGCAGAGCTTTCAGGCAAGCCCAGTCGCAAAACTGTAAGTAAAACAACGTTGTTTGTTGGTCTTTGAAAAAAATGTCTGAGTGTGAACAAGGTCGAGAAAAAATCCATCCATGTAATTCGTTGTGGTGCTTTCTTCTTCAACTAAATTACCCTTACCGACGTCTTTCTTTCTATTCCCCACCTTTTCTTTATTCCATATGCCCATCCCCAGATCTACACAGACATGTGCGCTTTCCTCTAGCAATCCAGGGAAAGAACCAGTCTAAAGAATAGGCACATCCAGTATTTCGCCCCAATGCTTATAGAGATCCAGTCCAAGAAAAGGGTGGTCATGAAACCTATGACCGCATCGATGGTGATGGGAACATGTACTTCTAAAGATAAGAAGAAGTGGTATAATGGATGAACCTTCATGCCAACAACTAATGGATGAACCGTAAGTGAGCCACTATTTAAGTCTAAAAAATTGGAAATAAATTCAGTTTTACTCACCTTATTGTTTGTTGCATTGTTGTCCTTCTATCGCAGGGAAGACTCCCTTGAAGCTCTCGGGCCATCTCTAGAAGCCCAAAATAAATTGGATTTGGATCTAGATTTGGATCTAGATTTGTAACCTGGAAGGTAGTTGGAAGTATCTTGTAAGACTATTGGCAAAAATGAATGGTTCTATGGTTGTTGGCAAAAGCAATCAATTCTACATCCTGGAAGGTTGTTGGCCAAAGCTAACGAGACCATCTCTGTAGAGATAAACACATCCTAGAACTAGATAGCGTATCCATGGAAGTATGCATGGAATGACACAACACTTAGCAAGACGAACACGGAACACACTTAGGAGCAAACATGTAGCAGGGAGATGACAAGGGTCAAGGGAGGTGACAGGTGTCAAAACAACCTCGTATTGAGGCCAAATAAGACCTCAAAGTTCAAGAATATAGGATAAAACCAAAGATTAAACCAAAAGTTTGGGTTAAAACTTCATGGATGGTTGCGAGACTAATTAAAATCAACAAACTAAATTGTATACTAAATAAGACATCAAACTTAGGTTAAAACCTAGAAACTTAGGGTAAAACATAAAACATATAAGTGCATTCTTGAAACTTACCTTTAAAACATTAGTGAAAAAATTGTCCAAGCATATATAAACATTACCTTTGATTTTAGTGCAAGGACCACAAAGGATGGAAAATCAATTTATATAGTCCCTTCCAGCCCTTTAGGGTAGGGACTAATAATATGGAATTAATATCTATACTCATAGCATCACGGTTATGATTGTTACATTGCATACCATGCCCATCTCAATACTACATGTATTCATTATAGTTCATAAGGGAATATGGTAATTATCATACTCACAACCACACAAATACACTAGCAGTGTTTTAATTAAGTGGACGGTTTCAAAAATACACCCACAATAATGATAATGGGATGGGCAACCGTTAACATTATCGGGCTTTTAAGAGAATTATCTGTCAAGATCGAGGGTGATTTCAGGTCTAGTAACACTCATGCATCCATTGTGATTTGGGATGAATCTAATGGCACTTTTCAATCCACGCAACTATTTTAATGTCATTAGTTTTAAGAAATGAGATTGGATCCTAAGCAAAATAGACTCATTATAATTCCCATAAAAATGAGACGAAGGGATGAATCTAATGGTAGTTTTCAATCCACACAATGAGACAACTATTCAATCCACACAACTATTTAAATATCATTAGTTTTAAAAAATGAGATTGGATCCTAAGCAAAATAGACTCATCATAATTCTCATAACAATGAGACAATTTTGAACAGAGGTTAGGGGTAAGAGGGAATTTAAGCAATCATACTTTTTCAAAGTTTATTCATAGACTAGCCAAATCAATACAACCACTTTTTCTCATGAATGTCAAGTAGCAAATACAAGCCTTGGATAATTACCTCAGAGAGTTTGTTGACCATCACTTCATTTTATAGTTTTATTTTTAAATAACATTAAACCCATGTATCACAATGCCCATTGTTTATTCCACCAGGAAATTAACAATAAGCCAAACTAGAAGGCATGGAAATCCATATTGAATTCTTTGATTGAATGTGTACATAGCAATTTTTCTTCCCAAGAATAGGATACATTAGAAAACACATTAGAATAGGATATATATATCATGATCACAATCAGGTTTAACAAAAAGGAGCCATTTATGAGGACAGTGTAATCATCAAGAAAGCATTATAGGGGATCTCGATACCTCTTCTCAAGCAATTTGCAAACACAAGTTTTATAGAGCTATAGGAAATTACGTTATAAAATTTTACTCATAAAATGACAAGAATTTTCAAAGCAACGAAGAGTTACTTATATTTTATGAAAGATAAAGACTAATCAACTGACTAATATAGAGTAATTTTCCACCCAACCATAGGTATTCCTATGTGGATTTCACCCCCTATCCAAGCTATGAGACCGCCAGGGCAAAGGAGAAGACAATGTAGAACTCTCGAGTCAATCTCCCCATCAAGAAAAGCAATAAAAGGTCAACCAAGCAACCCACTATAGAGTTCTTTAATCAAACCAACTCATGGAACTCACAATACCTACCCCAAACAATAAAAGGAGGATACTTTATTCTCTGCTCAATAATCCCTTAGAATCTCGTCCCTTCAATGCTCTTTGGTGTGTGCACAGAAAGTCCAAACTATTGTTTGTTTCAAATTTAACTCTAGCAGAATTTCTCTTGGTTCTTGGGCATTTTATGATCATCTTTCTTCTAGGAATCTAAGGGTCTCTCTCTATATTCAATCTGGTTTCTATTGTTGTAAATCAATCCTTTCCTCTTCCTCTCTATGACTTCAACTTCCTCATACTATTCTCTACTAAGATCTCATGGCTTTCTTTCATGGTTCTTTCAATCCCATAGTATGGTAGCTCCCTTTTTCCAAGGTAAACTCTTATTTTCTCTTCTCTAACACTTCCAAAAAGAACCTTCTCTTTTCTTGTTTGAATTTCCTCTCTTGGCATGAGTGAAATATTGAAAGAGAGTCCTAATCCAACTTCTCTTAGTTTCAATAATGTTGGGGGGGATTCCTAGAATATAGGAGGCAGTTTCCTTAAATCTAGGAGGTGGTTAGGTTTTCCAAAAGGGATGGAATCTTTCTACTCCTCTACTTTTCATATCTCTAATTAACTAAAGGCTAAGATTCTTGTCCCTTTATGGTCTTTTTACAAGGCTTGAGAATACACATCTTGTTGAACCTGTCAACTACCACAAATAGATAGTCATATCCCTTTCTGGTTGTTGGTAAACGTCCCACAAAATCCATGGAAATGCTTTTCCAAGTTCAAGTGGGTACAAGTAAGGGATGGTATAGACCTTTCTTCCTATTACTGGGCTTGCTAGTACAACAAAGTATAAATCTTCTAATATATTGTGCTACATCTTCTTGCATTTTGCGCCAATACACATACCTCTGTAAGTTGGAAATTGTCTTCTGAACACCAAAATTCCCTATAACCTTGGAGGTGTGAGCCTCTCACATAAGTTGTATTAATTCACCTTTAAGTAAATTGAGCTCATGAAACTTGTAGAGTAACCCATTCTAGAAATTATAGTCAGCCTTTTCGTCACCTTCTTTTATATGAATTTGGACATGTAGTTGTTGAAACACCTCCTTGAAGTCATCATCTTCTATGTATGCCTCTCTATATACATCATGGGTAAAATAATCCATGTGCATTAGAGTTCTCAAAGCTGTAATCTTGGATGTGGGTGGCCTTGAAAGCATGTATGCCAACCTGTTTATGTTTCCCTTCTTATACTTGATGACTAGATGAAATTGTTGTAAAAACACCATCCACTTGTAATGTCTAGTTTTTTGTAGCTTAGTTTGGGCCTGCAAATTGTTGGTACAATATCGGATTTTTTCAATAGCAGTGAAAAAATGGACAGTTAATGGCCTAATTACTAACGTTTCTAAAAATGGGAGCTAGGCCCAAAGCATTTTATGTAGGTGAAAGGACCCTAGGGGTTAAATGTTTGAGGAAAAAGGGATTTATAAGGCCACAAACGCTTAAATTTTAGTAAAGGGGTTGATCGTGGCCTCAAAGAGGGCCTACCAGACTCTATAAAGCATTATTCACATTGTCAAGGGGCTAAATAGGTGTCTGTGTGCTAGAAACATGGGCTAAAATCCTATTAAAGAGTTGCACTAACAAAGACAGATAGATCAACGATTGTGATCGTGGCACATTTTCATCCCGAAGATCTACGTTCCACGATGTGTTTCACATCATGGACTTCCAAACTTATTAAATATTCTTCCCGATGCAAGGAGTGGTTTCTCCCTCACCACACGACATTGTTTTATTGGCTTCACATTGCTCAAAGGCTCGGGAAAAATGCCTAGCCGATCATGCGAGACCGCTTATGGTTTTCAACAAAACCACTTTTTCACATACCAGTTGATGCATAGCTAGAGGTGACATGGTGCCTAATGGCAAGAACGAGGCACATGAGGCCTACCTAAGGTAAAGGATAGGATAGCTAGCCCGAACACCATAGCATATACTTGACCTAATGAGAAAACGATACTTGGACAAGGGCCCACCCCTCCGTATATTGATGATGACGAGTCATTCTAGTTGGGAGACATATGGCTCAACCAGGTGTCACCTCAGCCTGACATAGATGCCACATAGCCATCTACCTAGACCAATTGCAGTCTGCCACATGTTTGTGGGACCTTACTAACGTCATTAGTGACGCCACTCAAAATTTCACGCGTTCTAAAATTTGAAAGATCTAACCAATTGGAAAGTGACGTGTGGCTCCAAACAGGTATGGTTGCTCTGCTATGTAATAGAGAAAATAGTTTTATTTAGATTTTGTTTGAATCACCTTAATTTTAAATGCCTTCAATTATGAGGATGGTAACTCAAAAATGTGTTCCTCATCATCATTTGTGGCAAATTCAGAAGCTTGCAAATTAACAACCCAATTGTCACTAATTCAAAATTAGTGTTTTGAGGATCTTTCCCTATTTTACTATTTTATTGGTATGATATCTCCTTCTATAAAGATTTCACTTAGAATTTAGTGATGTATATTATGTAGAAAAATGATAACAATATTTCTTGCAAGACTCCAACCTTTTCAGAATCATAATGGTAAATGCCAATGATAGGTTTCAAGGATTCCTTGTAAGTGAAAATGGTGAAGTCTATTGCACTGAAATCAATTAAAATTAATGAGTTATTTATAAGAAAATGTGTGTGCATGATATCTTTCTAAAAAACTTTGGTAACATTAGCTTCACCTCATGGGAGGCAGTTGTGGGGCGGGGGTTCTTCTACGATCCCGATGGAAGAGGAGGTAGTTGCGGGGCAGGGAGGTCTACGATCCCGATGGAAGAGAGAATTTTTCCTTTCCATGGGGTTTGGAGTTTTCTACCAATAATTAGGAAGAGGTTTTAGCTGTATACATGGTGTTGAAACTCATTAATGTATAACAATTTAAGGATATTATCAGCATTGGGGACTCTCATTAAAGGATTCAAAAAGAAAAGCATAAGTGGGCAACAGTGTGCTCAGAATCTTACATTACCATGTCCTTCATACATTGAATCAAATAGTTGACTCCCCAGCCAAGGAGGCCCACAATCTTGAACAAGGAAAACTCAAGCGAAATGGTGAGATTTACATGCAATTTTTTCCTTAAGCAAATGTGGCCATTAAAATTAAATGTGGGTGCAATTTGTGTCATTAATTACATCAAACAAATGATCCCGACACATTGTGAATATGTGTTCCTCTCCCAACAATATGGCACGTTTGCATATCTCTTCACTCAACTCATCGTTTACCTTGGATTTGTTGCATGTTTGGTGTACGTGTCATTTAATGGATTATGTTTGAAAGTGGGAGATCTCCTCCCACTCTTCATTCTTCGTTAAACATGACATACACACAGGAAAACACCCTTGTACTTCACATTTTTGTGAGCAGTGTCATAAATTCATTAGCATGCAGGCATTTTGATGGGAATTTTGAAGCAAGGGTATGCAGGAATTTTGTTAAGCTTCAATTCCCTTCTTCTATGTCCCATCTTAGTTTCAAATTCTCGATCGGTTGTCCTCTGTGCCATCCTAGTTTTAAGTTCATGAATTTTGGGGTTACGACGATCATGTGGTGAAATAATAAGGCAAATTGTAGTTGTCCCAATTCTGATGTGCAGGAGCTTAAGAGAATTGTGAGAGCCCAAGGCGCTGAGTTGGAAATGCAGAAGAAAAAAGTGGTTAGGCTTGAGGAATAAGTTTGCACCCAGGAAAAAATAAGAGATGGGGAAATCACATTAGCTTTAGAGGCAGTTAGTAGACATACATGTCAGATACACTCACTTCAGCATGAAAATTATGATCTCAGGAAGGCTTTGGATACCATGCAGCATTCTCAAGCAACTTTCCATAACTACACAGGAAGCTCTATCAATTCTTTTGTAGCTCATATTGGCATCATAGTTGTAATGAACCTCCTCGTTATACTGACAAACCTCTTATAACAAGTGCAAAAAAAAAAAAAAATTGTGTGCATGTGTACAAGGGTAACAAGACATTATACTTTGCGTCGCCACATGACGACGAATCATGACGCATGCAACTACGATATCAACATAAGGATCTAAGACGCACATCAACATCTGCCAGTAAAGAACAACAATCAACCAACAAAATAAGAAGACTGACTACCCGCTCGTCCTACCCTGCAATGGTTAGGACCTCCAAGACACATAAGCAATGCTCAAGCCTAGGTTCCCATCGATTTTAACCATTTAAGGTCTCAGGGCTGGCGACTGTTCTGAGGAACATGGAGGTGTCTACACCCCGCCCGACACAACCAGACCAAGGCCACTAAGCTAAGGACAATCATCAAATAGAGTAAACAGCCCATCCATCAATCAAGGCTAAAAGTCAAATCTACGAACCCTTTAACAAGGTTAACGTTTACTTAAGGACACATCTAATTTACCATCCATCATTAATGCACCTCCAATTTAATGTTAGTTATCATCAATTTATCACATCTAAATAACCAATACTAGATCCATAATAAAAAAATA
This sequence comes from Picea engelmannii, assembly GCA_009831015.1. Classification (NCBI taxonomy): domain Eukaryota; kingdom Viridiplantae; phylum Streptophyta; class Pinopsida; order Pinales; family Pinaceae; genus Picea; species Picea engelmannii. The sequence continues at coordinate 244,212 of ML783213.1, read as the reverse complement.
AATTGCATCCTCAATCATAGATCCAATGAGCTGGTTTGGAAGTTGCGATTAGGTCACTCTTCACCAATCAGCTTTAATTATTACACATTCCAAAAGGGCAATTCTAAACTAATCCTATTCTCAATCTACTAGCCCTTAGCCTTAATTGAGGCATTAACTAAATTAAAGTAGCTTGCTTTTATTACATACTAACTGAAATAACGTAATTGCTTGTTAGGAAATGTTAACTGAAAGGTAAGTTGCCTTTATTAAAATAAAGTAGATTGCCATTTTTAAATACTAACAAAATAAAGTAGTTGTTGTCATGAATGTTTACTGGAAAAATAGATTGCTTTTATTTAAAATAAGGTAGATTGGTATTTGTAAAGACTAACATAATAAAGTAGTTGTTGCCATGAAATATTAACTGGAAAAATAGATTGCTTTTATTTAAATAAGGTAGATTGCTATTTTTAAAGATTAACATAATAAGGTAGTTGCTGCTATGAAACATTAACTAAAAAGTAGATTGCTTTTATTGAAAATAAGGTAGATTGCTATTGTAAATACTAACAAGTAAGGTAGTTGTTGTTATAAAACATTAACTAAAAAGTGGATTGCTTTTATTGAAAATAAGGTAGATTGCTATTGTAAATACTAACAAGTAAGGTAGTTATTGTTATAAAGTAGAATGCTTGATTAACATAAAGTAGACTGCTATAAATAGCCAATTAAGGTAGTTAGCTAAAGTTGTTATTGCTATCTTTAAAAGTCTCATCCGGTCAACATTTTCTGAGTTAAATTCACTCCTCCATCTCCTGGCCATTTAGATTTAAAGCAACATTATTTAAGATAAAGTAGGGGCTACTATTAGGTAATGATTACAGCAATATTATGGCATTTAGTAACGAGACAAATAATATCAATCCTATCAATTAATGTAACGTTGTCATCTCTTGTTCCAGTCGTTCAGTCTCCTTCTTTTCCTTATAGGGGCGGTTTAAAGGTGCATTGATGAGAGGTTGCGCCTGGGATCCATTGGGATGGCCGAGATTAGCAAGAATAGTCGAGTAAGGTGGAACGCATGAGCACGGTAATTCAGGTTAACGCCCAGGGAGAGACTCGTTGTCCCTTAGTTAATTTATGTCAGTAAGGTAGCTGGAAAGAAGGGTGAGGTTTTCAGTCTACGCTCAACGATACTCAGGCATTAACGCTGGTCCAAATCCTCCAAGGACTGTCCTGCCCAAAGATATATCCAGCGATAATTACAAAGATAATTATATACAGGAGATCCCATGATAAGAACATAATTTCTACCGTAGTAAAAGTTACGAATCTCTCAAGGAGGTTAATCGTTGTAAGGAAGTTGAACTGGTAAAAACGAAAAATTCGCCTAGGTAGCAAGATTTTGCCAAAGAAAAACTCATCCATACCCAAGGATATATGGTCGGCACCTGAACATTATAACTACTGCCTCAGACCATTTACAGAGGAACCCAGGGTGGAACTGCAGATAGGTTTACAACTGGTCAACATCAGAAGGTGAGAAAGGGAGATTCGCTTTAGCCAAAACAGTGGGAAAAGAATGTAGTTTCAGATGAGAAAGCTTTCATCTACCGTGAAGAAAAAAAACTTCTAGTGAAGGGCCTTCGTTCAAGTATGCAGACAATAATCTAAGGATACCCAACGCCTAAACGAAAATCAGAACCCATCTTACAACGAGATTGTCCAAGATGGGCTTTGCCAGAACAGGATCGCCCTTGCCCCCATCACAGAATGAGTTCGACGTATTTCGCTATCTAGATAAAAATCAGATATAATATGTATACACCGGGTACAGAACGAGTTGGCGTTACATCCGTACAGAAGGAGTTCACCCCCCTTTTTTTCTTTTTCATTATCTAAGTAAAAGACTGGAATAATAGGTACTTATCTAAATATGACGAATTCGCCTTTACTGCGCGACTTTGCCATCACATCCACTACTGAAAGAGTTTGAAGTAAAGGATAGAAGTAAATGTTTATATTATTACTGCACAAATTCACTACTTGCAATACATCCATGTAAAAACAACCATGCATTATAACTATAGTAGTGAATGTCAATGACTATAAAACTATACAGCGAAAATTTTAAATGCAAATATGCCACCTCCAGGAAAATACAGCGCGAAGAGTAACGTCGAAACTTAAAGATCCAAAAAATGAACAGTAAAACTCAGACCAGAACGCTGACCACAATAATTTTAGGCAACCAATCGAACGGGTAAAGCTCAAGGCCGAGTTCATCCACTTACAATCAACATACAGATCAAGGATAAGTTCCTAATGCATTCTACTCTACAACATAAAGAGCGTACCTTTGCCAAATCACCCACCTCGAATGACGTCCGTGCGCTCCATGCCGCTCCTGCTCGTCGACCGTCGAGACTACACCGGTACCTCCCAGCCAACGCTAGGGGTACTATGCTTCCCCCTTAGTCCCCCGAGCCGCAAAGGGGCCACACACTATCCAGATGGTACGTCTAGCTCCCAACTCGCCTCGCAAGGCCAAGCTACCACTCATATCCGAGCTGGGAAATCCCAACTCCCCACAAGTAATCAGTCAAGTCACAAATATGGCAGCGTAACGTTACGCTAACAGCCAATCCCCTTCTTTCTTCTCCTCTCTCTCTTTTATAGAATTTTAGAACTTCCATTCTTTCCCTAATCTCATTAAATTTTAAGTTTTAATAAAAATCTTCCAAAAATTCTCCTTCGTACAAGTGTCATCCATCCCCCACTTTCCTCCAATAATTATTTTCTTTAAATTAATAATTGTCTCATTTCCCTCACTCCCCTAGAGTTACTCCTAAATTTACTCCTAGGTGTTCCTAGATTCCCTTACAGGTTTAAATACTTTCCCTAAAATGAAGTTGCTAATTTAGTTCAATTTAGAAGGTTCTTAATTGCAGATTCTTCACTAAGTTGACCTTGCTTTTTACCATAAGTTCCCCTCTTTCCCTTATTATGTTACCTCCATTCCCTAGTTTCTTAAATTTTATATTTCCTTCTTTCCCCTTTTTATTAGAGCCAAAATGGCAGTTGTGCAATTTAACCCCTTTTCCCTTTTATTATTAATTCAACATTATCAAAAGTTTTAAAATAATTAATTTCTTCTTTATATATTTTTTTTTATCCACCGATTTTATTTAATTTCTTACTCTCTTCATTTTACCCCAAAATTTATGAAGACCAAATTATTACGTAAGGGGTTTTTATTTTAAATTTTATTATTAAAATTTTATATAGATATTTTCTCAAGGTAGACAAAACCTTACCCCTAGGGAAGTTTTTAGACTTAGGACTTAGATTCTGAACTGGGCGACATTTAATTAGGGGAGTTGTTTTAAATTTTCTTAAAATGTTGATTGTCTTAGGGCCATCTAGGTTCGTTCCTTTATCATCATCAACGCGACATGCCCTTCAGGACGCACTAGGTGCTCCAAGGGTGCCACTCGCCTCATCTGTTCCTTTGCGCGATGTGCCCTTCAGGATGCACCACGTGCTCCAAGGGTGCCACTCGCCTCTTTGTTTCTTTTGCGCGGCGTGCCCTTCAGGATGCACCACGTGCTCCAATGGTGCCACTCGCCTCTTGATTGATTGGTAGACATCAATAACCCCTGGAGTCAACACTCCACCAGGTGAACTTGTGGGAGACTAAGGGCTTCTAAGGAATAAGGCCCTGCCTTATTGCACGCCCCTTAGAATCATCGTGAGCGACTGTCGTAGTCTGCCCTCACGGCATCATGGGTCCTCTCGAACTAGGTAATCGTTAACCTACAGTTTGAGCCATGGCGGGAGTGCTAGTAGGCTATGGCAGGGCTGTTGTCCACACCTCTCCCTCAACCTCTCTGGTAGTCGTGTGTGGCCCCTTTACTCCATATGTGAGTCTGGTCGGAAAGCTATCATCAACCTACATCATCAACAATCATGTTAGAACATGTCCACATCATATCATCTAATCAAATGTACTAAAATCACAGTAAAACAATCAAACACCAATAGCACACTCCCTGACTCAATCCAGAGTCCAAGGGGTTTCGTCGATGCCTCTGCATCCTCAAGGTCCAAAACCTTGCACACTCAGTAAAACCGACTCAATAGCACTTGTCTATGTCAATGCAGTAAAACATCATGTCATCTACCATAACAAATCATAATCAAGGACAAATGATTTAATATCATAATAGTCTGAATCACTTGCGAGCAAGTGTCCTCAAAGAATAAGTTTTCTCAGTGCTCCAGAGTGGGATGTTACATACACCCCCTCTTGGTCTAAACTTCATCCCGAAGTTTCATAGTATAAATGCCGAAATAAGTGTATCACAGTATCATAAGTCTATCTATCAAACAAAAATGGAAATTGCTGGTGCATATCATATGCATCCTCCCAGGTCGCCGAGTGCGGACTATAATTGTCCCACTGGACCTTGACCTGATCTACCATTCGACGTCGTAACTATCAAACGCGGTGATCTGAGATGCGGACCAGCTCAACCGTGAGCGCTCCCTCATCCAATACCTGCAAGGAACTCATGTCAATCACATGTGTAGGATCACTTATATAATGTCTCAAAACAGAAACATGAAAAACATCATGCATACGCCTCAAGGAATTAGGCAAGGCTAGTCGATAGGCCATGGGCCCCTTTCTCTCCACAATATCGAAAGGTCCCATGAACCTAGGAAAGAGTTTAGCTCCCTTTTCAAACTTGATCGAACTCTTATGCGGTTTAACCCACAAGAAGACTCGATCGCCGACCTCATAACTACGGTTGACTTGGTGTGCATCGGCATAACTCTTCTGCCAATCCTACACTTCTTTAATCCTTTGTCTTATGGTTTTCATTTGCTCTTCCATTTCTTGGATCACTTCTAGTCCCACCAGGATCCTATCCTCAAGCCGATCCCAACTCAAGGGCGTCCGACACGATCGCCCGTAAAGAAACTCGAAAGGCACCATATTAATGGTGCTCTGGTAACTGTTGTTGTAAGTGAACTCTACTAGAGGCAAGAATTCTTCCCAACGCTTTTGTTGGTCCATCACGTACATGCGCAACATGTCCTCCAAGGTTTGGTTCGTTCATTCGGTCTGCCCGTCAGTCTCTGGGTGATACACAGTACTAAAGTTAAGTTGGGTTCCCAAGGCCTCTTGGAAACTCGTCCAAAATCGTCCGGTAAACACCGATCCTCGATCGGATATAATCCTCTTAGGCACGCCATGCAGCCTCACAATATCACTGATGAACACTCTAGCTACATCAGGTGCCTGATACGTCGTATGCACAGGAATAAAGTGAGCACTCTTCATCAGAGTGTCTACTACTACGAAAATCGAGTCATGTCTCCTTGTTGTCAATGGCAATCCAACAATAAAATCCATCGAAATAACTTCCCATTTCAATTCTCGAATGGCATGTGGTTGTAGTAATCCTACTGGGTGTCTATGTTCAGCCTTTACCTGCTTACACTCTAGACATCTGGCCACATAGTTGACTATGTTGGTCTTCATTCCCTTCCAGAAGAATAAGGGTTTAAGATCTTCCCTCATCTTTGTGACTCCCGGGTGAGCCATGTAAACTGCTCTATGAGCCTCACTCAGGATCAACATCCTCAACTCGTCGTTTGGCGATACATAAATCTGACTTTTAAACCTCAATAACCCATTGCTATCAAATGAAAATCCCTCATATCGTGGTACCATCATTGTGTTTTGTCCGATAAAACCCTCGACCTCTTTGTACCAGTCGTCGTCACGCTATAAAGTTAGAATCTTTTCATGTATATTCGTCTGAAGAGGCAACACCGAAAAGATGTGTGGCCTCTGACTCAAAGCATCCGCCACTCGGTTCATTGTTCCCTTTATGTAAGTAATCTCAAAGTCGTACTCACTAAGCAATTCCGACCAACGTCGTTGTCGCACGTTCAGGTCGCTTTGCGTAAAACTCTGTTGTAGTCCACAATGATCAGTCTTTAGTTCAAATGGTTTTCCAACAAGGTAGTGTCTCCAAACCTTCAAGGCATATATGATGGCTAATTACCTCAAATCGTGCATCACGTAATTCTCCTCATGCCTTCTCAGTTTCCTCGAAATGTAAGCAATCACTCGTCCATCTTGCATCAAGACTCTGCCTAAACCTTCCTTGGATGCGTCAGTGCATACCAAGAAGTCCACGTCCATGTCAGGGACCTTTAGTATCGGCATGGTTGTCAACAAATCTTTAAGCCTCCGAAATGCTTCCGCGCATTTTTCGGTCCAAACAAACTTCTTATTTTTCTTTTGCAATTCTGTGATCGGATTTGCTATCTTCGAAAATCCCTCAACAAACCATCGATAGTATCCTGCTAAACCCATAAAGCTACGCACTTCTATGACATTTGTTGGCGCAAGACATTCCATAATAGCCTCGACCTTGGCTGGATCCACGGAGATACCTTCGTCGGAGATGACATGCCCTAAGTAGTGAATCCTCGATTGATAAAAAGAGCATTTGGACAATTTCCCATACAATTTGTGCTCTCGCAGACACTGTAGTACCAAGCACAAGTGCTCTTCATGCTCCTCCGTCATACGAGAGTAAATCAAAATATCGTCAATGAACACTTGGACGAACTTGTCCAAGTACTCACGGAACACCCCGTTCATCAAACTCATAAATACCCCTGGGGCGTTTGTCAGTCCAAATGATAAAACAGTAAACTCGTAATGTTCAAACCTCGTCTTAAAGGTGGTCTTAGGGACGTCATCCTCCTTGATCTGCAACTGGTGATACCTTGATCGCAAATCAATCTTGGAGAGCACCGTCGCACCCTTCATTTCATCGAACAGATCATCAATTCTCGGCAAGGGATATTAATTCTTGATCGTAGCCTTGTTCAGTTGACAATAGTCAATGCAAAGCCTCCACGATCTGTCCTTCTTTCGTATGAAAATAACAGGTGCACCCCACGGTGACACACTAGGACGTATCAGTCCCAGGTCTAGCAACTCCTTCAGTTGCATTTTCAACTCTTGCAACTCTGGGGTCGACATCCGATAAGGTGTTCTGGCTATTAGTTCGGTCCTCGGTTTCAGGTCTATGGTAAACTCCAATTCCCTTTCCGGTGGCATCCCAGGTAACTCCTCTGGAAATACGTCCGCAAACTCCTTCACCACCGGAAGGTGTTCTAGACCTTCCGCTACTCCCTTCTTGTTTAGCGCAAGGATCGCATAAAGCTTGCACCCCTTACGCATACTCTTCCGTAACTATAAGGAAGAGGCGAACCTCAAGGAAACTCCCTGGTTCCGTCCTACAATCACACATCTATGTCCCTCATCGTCGACCAAGCTCAACCGCTTTGTCTTATAGTTGAGTATCGCCTCATGCGATTCCAACCAATCCATACCAATCATGACATCATAAGATCCTAAGATCGTGACGTACAGGTTGACCCTTGTGACAAACTCTCCCAGGTTAAGGGCACAACCCGTAACCTTTCCTCCAACCTTCTGTTTGGCTCTCGAAGCCATCTCTACGAAGCTAAACTCGTCCTGTTTGAATGCCTTTACATTAATCATTTTTAGTGTTGCACCAGAAATGAAACTCTCGGTAGCACCGAGATCTATCAAAACACTAAGGGTCTGGTCAGTGACGGTACCTGTCGTTTCGAGCACAGTCGACTGGTGCTCTGCCTGGCAGTTATTCACCGCTGCATGAATCTGATGGGCCTTGCCCATATCTCCCACTGTAGTGGGTCTGGTTGATCTGGACGCTCTGGTCTTCTCCACAGGATAGTCACACTGGTAGTGTGGCTCCCCACACGTCCAACACCCCTTCTTCGGCCCAGTAGTCCTGGTCCCCGAAGTAGAAGATGACGGCCCACCGGCCTGGAACCCTGGTTTGTTCTGCTGAACAGGCCTAAAATGCGGCTGCTGTAGGTGACGTTATTGTTGATGCAGTGGTCCCCGATAAGGTGTTCGCTGCTGAGGCGGTGGTCGCCTTGGTGAAGTGAAAGTGGATCCCCTCTGGAAGCCACGATATCTCGACCCATGTCTCGGTGGTGTCTAGTGCTGCTTTGTTCCAGATGGAACCTGCCTTGCTGGTCTCGCTGGAGTCCTGGTCTGACCCCCACTGATAAGCTCCTCCTCTACTATGAAGGCCTTCTGGACGGCATCGTGCAAGGTTTGAGGCATCAAAATCCTAATCTTTGCACGCAGGCTTCCATTAATGCCGAACACGAACCGGTTGACCTTAAGTTTCTCTGTGTTAAGGTGTGGAGCATACCAGAGCAGCTCCATAAAACGGGCCTCGTACTCGGGCACCGTACGACCTCCCTGTCGTAAGGCGTTGAACTCATTGAGTTGATGCTAAATTAATTCCTATGAAAGGTACCTCTCTCGAAATTGTTCCTCGAAAAGTTCCCATGACACATCTTCGACGGCCATGTTCAGCTGCGGTAGGAGCGTCTTCCACCATAGAAGAGCGCTCCCCTTTAGTTGAAAGACCACCATGCAGACCTTCATGCTGGAGGTATAATCACGAAGTGTGAAGCACATCGCCATGTTCTCCAACCATGCCTCGGCGGCTTCGCCATTCGGGGCACAAAATAACTCGGGAAATTTGACCTTCTCGAGTTCACGATGAACACTACCAGTAACGGCCGGTGCGCGAGGCGGAACCTCAGCGGGTGTCGGCGCTCTAGCCTCATCTCTGTCCAAACGGCTGATCAGTGCCTCGGACATGCACTGGAAAGATCTCATCATCCCAACAACATCGCCAACTGCTATCTACTCCTGTCCGAGAACCTGCACTGGAGAATCAGCTTTAATTATTACACATTCCAAAAGGGCAATTCTAAATTAATCCTATTCTCAATCTACTAGCCCTTAGCCTTAATTGAGGCATTAACTAAATTAAAGTAGCTTGCTTTTATTACATACTAACTGAAATAAAGTAATTGCTTGTTAGGAAATGTTAACTGAAAGGTAAGTTGCCTTTATTAAAATAAAGTAGATTGCCATTTTTAAATACTAACAAAATAAAGTAGTTGTTGCCATGAATGTTAACTGGAAAAATAGATTGCTTTTATTTAAAATATGGTAGATTGTTATTTTTAAAGACTAACATAATAAAGTAGTTGTTGCCATGAAATATTAACTGGAAAAACAGATTGCTTTTATTAAATAAGGTAGATTGCTATTTTTAAAGACTAACATAATAAGGTAGTTGTTGCTATGAAACATTAACTAAAAAGTAGATTGCTTTTATTGAAAATAAGGTAGATTGCTATTGCAAATACTAACAAGTAAGGTAGTTGATGTTATAAAACATTAACTAAAAAGTAGATTGCTTTTATTGAAAATAAGGTAGATTGCTATTGTAAATACTAAGTAAGGTAGTTGCTATTATTAAGTAGAATGATTGATTAACATAAAGTAGACTGCTATAAATAGCCAATTAGGGTAGCTGGCTAAAGTTGTTATTGCTATCTTTAAAAGTCTCATCCGGTCAACATTTTCTGAGTTAAATTCACTCCTCGATCTCCTGGCCATTTAGATTTAAAGCAGCATTATCTAAGATAAAGTAGGGGCTACTATTAGGTAATGAATACAGCAATATTATGGCATTTAGTAACGAGACAAATAATATCAATCCTATCAATTAATGTAATGTTGTCATCTCTTGTTCCAGTTGTTTTGTCTCCTTCTTTTCCTTATAGGGGCGGTTTAAAGGTGCACTGATGAGAGGCTGCGCCTGGGATCCATTGGGATGGCCGAGAATAGCAAGAATAGCCGAGTAAGGAGGAACGCATGAGCGCGGTAATTCAGGTTAATGCCTAGGGAGAGACTCGTTGTCCCTTAGTTAATTGTTGTCAGTAAGGTAGCTGGAAAGAAGGGTGAGGTTTTCAGTCTACGCTCAACGATACTCATGCATTAACGCTGGTCCAAATCCTCCAAGGATTGTCCCGCCCAAAGATATATCCAATGATAATTAAAAAGATAATTATATATAGGAGAGCCCACGATCAGAACACAATTTATGTCGTAGTAAAAGTTACGAATCTCTCAAGGAGGTTAATCATTGTAAGGAAGTCGAACTAGTAAAAACAGAAATTCACCCAGGTAGCAAGATTTTGCCAAAGAAAAACTCAGCCATACACAAGGATAGATGGTCGGCACCTGAACATCATAACTACTGCCTCAGACCGTTTACAGAGGAACCCAGGGTGGAACTGCAGATAGGTTTACAACTGGTCAACATCAGAAGGTGGGAAAGGGAGATTCGCCTTGGCCAAAACGGAGGGAAAAGAATGCAGTTTCAGATGAGAAAGCTTTCATCTATCGTGAAGCAAATAGACTTCCGGTGAAGGGCCTTAGTTCAAGTATGCAAACAGTAATCTAAGGATACCCAACGCCTAAACGAAAATCAGAACCCATCTTACAACAAGATTGTCCAAGATGGGCTTTGCCAGAACAGGATCGCCCTTACCCCCATCACAGAACGAGTTCGACGTATTTCGTTATCTAGATAAAAATTAGATATAATATTTATACACCGGGTACAGAACGAGTTGGCATTACATCCGTATAGAAGGAGTTCACCCCCCTTTTTTTCTTTTTCATTATCTAAGTAAAAGACTGGAATAATAGGTACTTATCTAAATCTGACGAATTCGCCTTTGCTGAGCAAATTTTCCATCACATCCACTACTGGAAGAGTTCAAAGTAAAGGATAGAAGTAAATGTTTATATTATTACCGCACAAATTCACTACTTGCAATACATCCATGTAAAAACAACCATGCATTATAACTATAGCAGGGAATGTCAATGACTGTAAAACTATACAGCGAAAATTTTAAATGCGAATATGCCACCTCCAGGAAAATACAGCGCGAAGAGTAACGCCGAAACTTAAATATCCAAACAATGAACAGTAAAAATCAGACCAGAACGCTGACCACAATAATTTTAGGCAACCAATCGAATGGGAAAAGCCAAGGCAGAGTTCATCCACTTACAATTAACATACAAATCAAGGATAAGTTCCTAATGCATTCTACTCTACAACATAACGAGCATACATTTGCCTTATCACCCGCCTCGAATGACATCCACGCACTCCATGCCGCTCCCGCTCGCCGACCGTCGATACTACACCGGTACCTCCCAGCCAACGCTAGGGGTACTCTGCTTCCCCCTTAGCCCCCCAAGACACAAAGGGGCCACACACTATCCATATGGTACGTCTAGCTCCCAGCTCGCCTCGCAAGGCCGAGCTACCACTCCTATCCAAGCTGGGAAATCCCAAATCCCCACAAGTAATCATTCAAGTCAGAAATCCAATAGCGTAACGTTACACTAACAGTCAATCCCCTTCTTCCTTCTCCTCTCTCTCTTTTATAGAATTTTAGAACTTCCATTCTTTCCCTAATCTCATTAAATTTTAAGTTTTAATAAAAAAATTCCAAAAATTCTCCTTCGTACAAGTGTCATCCATCCCCCACTTTCCTCCAATAATTATTTTCTTTAAATTAATAATTGTCTCATTTCCCTCACCCACCTAGAGTTACTCCTAAATTTACTCCTAGGTGTTCCTAGATTCTCTTACAGGT
>ML783213.1:222217-232546 GCA_009831015.1 Picea engelmannii | reverse complement strand
GATTCTTTACTAAGTTGACCTCGCTTTTTACCATAAGTTCCCCTCTTTCCCTTATTATGTTACCTCCATTCCCTAGTTTCCTAAATTTTATATTTCCTTCTTTCCCCTTTTTATTAGAGCCAAAATGGCAGTTGCGCAATTTAACCCCTTTTCCCTTTTATTATTAATTCAACATTATCAAAAGTTTAAAAATAACTAATTTCTTCTTTATATATATATTTTTTTATCCACCGATTTTTTTCTTACTCTCTTCATTTTACCCCAAAATTTATAAAGACCAAATTATTACGTAAGGGATTTTTATTTTAAATTTTATTATTAAAATTTTATATAGATATTTTCTCAAGGTAGACAAAACCTTACCCCTAGGGAAGTTTTTAGACTTAGGACTTAGATTCTGAACTGGGCGACATTTAATTAGGGGAGTTGTTTTAAATTTTCTTAAAGTGTTGATTGTCTTAGGGCCATGTAGGTTCGTTCCTTTATCATCATCAACGTGACGTGCCCCTCAGGACGCACTAGGTGCTCCAAGGGTGCCACTCGCCTCATTTGTTCCTTTGCGCGATGTGCCCTTCAGGATGCACCACGTGCTCCAAGAGTGCCACTCGCCTCTTTGTTTCTTTTGCGCGACGTGCCCTTCAAGATGCACCATGTGCTCCAAGGGTGCCACTCGCCTCTTGATTGATTGGTAGACATCAATAACCCCTGGAGTCAACACTCCGCCAGGTGAACTTGTGGGAGACTAAGGGCTTCTAAGGAATAAGGCCCCCGCCTTATTGCGCGCCCCTTAGAATCATCGTGAGCGACTTTCGCAGTCTGCCCTCACGGCATCGTGGGTCCTCTCGAACTAGTTAATTGTTAACCTACAGTTCGAGCCATGGCGGGAGTGCTAGTAGGTTGTGGCAACGTTGTTGTCCACACCTCTCCCTCAACCTCTCTAGTAGTCGTGTGTGGCCCCTTTACTCCATATGTGAGTCTGGTCGGCAAGCTATCGTCGGCCTGCATCATCAACAATCATGTCAGAACATGTCCACATCATATCATCTAATCAAATGTACTAAAATCACAGTAAAACAATCAAACCCCAATAGCACACTCCCTGACTCGATCCGAAGTCCAAGGGGTTCCGTCGATGCCTCTGCATCCTCAAGGTCCAAAACCCTGCACACTCAGTAAAATCGAGTCAATATCACCTGTCTATGTCAATGCAGTAAAACATCATGTCATCTACCATAACACATCATAATCAAGGACAAATGTTTTAATATCATAATAGTCTGGATCACTTGCGAGCAAGTGTCCTCAAAGAATAAGTTTTCTCAGTGATCCAGAGAGGGATGTTACAATAGTTCCTTAGGACTGTCAGGGATAGTAACAGAGCAATGACTAGCAGCAATATGTGAACACCATACTTAAGCTTTTGTAGACAAGTCTCATGTTTTGTAAAGTTTCATTTCTGTTAGGCTCCTTTGTCAGAACTTACATGTATATATGCTACCAATTTTGAAATCATTTCCGATATAGCAGATAGGAAAGAGGTTGAATCTACATTTCATGGTAGATTTATGGCTCCACTTTTTGAAATTTTGTAACTTCTTGTTGTTTAACCTCGTTGTAGCCCGTTTTATAATGCAAAGCTAGTCATTCTTGTTAAAAAAAAAAAACTCATTTGAACCATCATCGATGATGTTCATCACTTTTTCCTTCTTTATGTATACACTTATTCCTTCTCGATCCACCATTGCATATTGAGGTGATGTCACTTAAACTTTATTGATATCTCTATTTCCAATGCTTACCAAAGGTTATATGTAGTGACTAATAACAAAAAATAATCTCTTCTTAAAGGCTAAATTTAACGCATACACATGTTTTCATAACAAGCTTTCTCTTGCCATCATCTCTCCCCTTACTTTTTAAGGCTCCTTTTTGTACTCAAAGAATTTCCTATAAATGGGAACGTAATATGGAGAAGAGTATATACCACATGCTCTATCCATTAAACTATATACACAAAAAATGCATTCAACACTGCAAATAGATCAGTAGTAGATGCATTAAGAATGTAGAGCAATTACCTCTAAAATGTGCAACTAAAATTGATAAATAAAATATAGAAGACAAGCAACCAGCTTCAATCAAGTCACAAATCATTTACATCAAAATGACAAAAACAGTATAGCCTTATAGGCCTAGCATTTTGATATGAGCATTGTTTATAAGCAACAATCCTCAAATGCCACATCAATAAATATCATGTTATGATGTATTTAAAAGATTAAGGTTTCCACCCTGATCACATCAGGCTGTAGTGACATAAGCCTCGACTACAATGGGCAGAGCCTCGACTGCATTGGGTGCTCACTGTAAAGCAAAGCCTGAATCACTCTCTGACATAATTAAGTTCCACCTCTTGCTAGACCAATTATTTATTTTATATATTAAATTGTTTTTAGTGGTTTGAAAAATAATTTTGAACAAATTCCCATTATTAAGGACATTTATTCACATCAAAATTATATTAACCAATTAGAAAATCGAATCATACAATTTAGAAAATTAATAAAATGTTTTTTAATTTAAGTAAAACATAAATTTAAAAAAAAAATACCAAACCTTAGGATATATAGCAAAACATGAATGAATTAATACAAAATCAAAGGCTATTGAATTCTAAGCGAAAGTTATAGTCTGTGGGATTAACTAGGCATTTTTTGAAATATTCATTCTTTCTTCTTTAAGTTACTTTGCAAACTTGTTTTCCCAAAATTGTTGTATTCATATCTTTTTTATGAGCACCAATTTCTTTATAATGATAATCAACTGGTCATTTTACAAGGGCATTATACTTTGAAGTGAATTAAACAAATGTTTTGGACCATTTTCTAAGAGTGGCCAAATCATTTAAATGTTTTAGAGAATGGTTTAGTTCTGTCTAGAGAAAGTACGTAATTTTATAAGCATGATCTAGGTGGACATTGATGGCCATCCACCTCTTCCACTGATTCAACATGATTCTCCACCTTGGTCATTTTTTTATCTATAGGTTTTCAGGTCTTAAACTTCTGAGGTTGTTTTGAGGCCTTAAATGATGTGTTTTGGTCATTCAAGGGCCTAGGGATATCATGTCAACCCAAACCCACTAACAAGTATACTTCAATTATATATTTCCAATGAGCTACTATGCGCTCCAAATGGAGATTATATGGAAAAATTTGCACCCCCTGTAAATTAATGTGTCAACTAGCTACCTATGAGCCTGCAATCCTTTGGTGCTTGATCTCCTATGATAAGGGTTTTGGATCTTTAGGGTTTTTGCCTCTAAGGATTTATCACATTATGTCAAACGACCATTTTTGTGTTGATTTTTTGGTAGTTGCGGGAGGTATTAACCTCCATGTGTAACCTTTGGACTTAGAATAGAATGTTCTGGAAGCAAGAGAACCATTAAATAGATGTTATAAAACCCTAGGAGAGAATTCGGCCTCAAGAGAAATAATAATAAATTAATAGATGCATCCAGAACGAGAAGTCGGCCCAAGTCAATTGGACAGGACAGTATAAATAGGCAGGCACCTAGCTAATTTGGACATACTCACTTAGCCAGTGCGCAAGTCTAAGGAGGAACTGCAGTGGCAGCTAGGGCGCAAATTTGGAGAGTTGGAGTTGCAGCTGGAGAGGCCACAAGTCTAGAGGAATAGTGAAGCAGTCTTTTTGGTATCTCTCTTGTGCTTCTCTTGGTGTAAGGTACGCTATCTTTGTATGGTTATTGTGTTGTTGTTGTAGCAGTATTGTGGCTAGGGTTTATCTATTGGTTCTGGAGTAGGCTTGCAGGAATTATTCTAAGTAAAGGTTAAAGTGCTTGGGGGTGGCATTTTTGCCTATGGTTGGGTGACAATAGTGTGATATTGTCTATGTTAAAATGAGTACACCAAAATTTTAACATTTCGACCGCTTGTAATGTCTTCTTACAAATGACCATAGTTGACGCCTCTCTCTTCATAGATAAGCTACCATTGTTCTTGTTAGTTTATATTTATTTGCATTTCGTGGTCTTTTCCTATTTCATTTATTAATAAAATCTAGTTCTCACTGTATTATTGTGCTCCCTACAATATTTGTGTGTGTGTGTGTGTGTCTTTCCATTCATATTCTTGCCTTTCATTTCATTCTCTATGCAATCCAGATCAATGGTATTAGAGCAATCTGTTTCTTTTTGTTTCTCAATGCATGTCCCCGAAGAGGTTAGGGTATAGAGAGTTGGGTCTTGAATTAATTTTTCTTGGGGAAGACCACTCTTGTTGACCCAAGCAACCTCCCATGGTAGATGAGAAGAGAGATGATGGAGCAGGATATCCTATCAAGTTGTTTCTCAAGGAAGCCCCCACATGACAGAGGACCAAAATCAAAAGCAAGAATATGAATGGAAACAAGCACACAAAAATATTGCAGAGAGCATAAGAATACAACGAGAACCAAATTCTATTAATAAATGAAATATGAAAAGTCTGTGAAATGCAAAGCAATACAAACTAGCTAGAATAGTGGTAGGTTATCTCTAAAGAGAGAGGTGTTGGTTACGTTCATTCATAAGTAGACATTACAAGTGGCCGAAAATGGCCTTTTAACATAAAGTGTGAAACTCTGAGATGAAAAAACCCAAATCCAAGGAGAAGAATCACCAAAAGGATTGCAGATCTTGAGGTGGCTAGTTGACGCGTCAATTTCTCACGACTGAAACTTTTGCATACAATCTTTGTATGGGGCGCACAGTAGCTCATTGAAAATATCTAACTGAGAAGTACAACTATTGGCAGGCATAAGCATTCCATGGCAACCATAGACCCCAAAATGGCCAAAAAAACATCGTTTAAGGCCTCAAAACAACCTCGAAAGTTTAGGACCTGAAAAATATAGATAAAAAAACTATTAAGATGGAGAATCATGTTGAGTCAGTGGAAGATTTGGGTGTCCACCAATGTCCACATGGATCAAAGAACTAATAGAAAGTGTGACTAGCTAAGAGAGGTTATGTTATCCCAAAGGTAAAATCTATGGATAAATTTTAGGACAATTAGATTTGAAGTATAAATGGTTGGCAAGTCTTCATTCTTTATATAGTGAAGAAGGTATATTTTGAAGGAAAACATCCTAGTAATATTTCATTATACAATTCAATAAGTAGTTTTCAGGTCTATGTTTTAATATGGCCCATAAAAGTCCAATAGACCTAAAATTTAAGCTTTCTAATTTTAATCCACGTGAAGTTTTCTTGAGAAAAAATCTACTGGTATCCCAAAGATTCACAGTTTTCGAACTCGGGTGCTCTAATACCATATTGTAATGTACCTCGTGAAGCATTTTCTATGTGTCGTAGAATTCATTGAAATGTGTGTGTGTGTGTGTGATGATTGCATAATTTAAAATCATGTAATCAATTATATCCAATAATATTTATTCCAAATGCAACAAGAACTAATGGATTCAACATATTGTAATAGCCATAGATTTTATCCCTTATGTATATTTATACCTACATTGATTTACAACAAAGTCATTTCACATCATAAGAGTAGTTTCCAACACTTGGGCAGGGATTTGTTGCTACATTGAGCTTGGGTATTCAACCCAATACCATATCAGTGTGCTAAGGAAAAGGCAAATGAGGAGTTAACCTTAAAGGTTTCCCCTTCTCCCAACCTTCCCATACTATTTAGAAAAACACACCAATAAAGACTTGAGACAAATTCAACTCGAGAAAGCAACTCTAATTCTTGCCAAAAAACTTAAACTCGTCAATTAAAAACATGATTTTTCATACAAGGGAGAAGGTGAACTTAGCAAGGAAGTGAATGGGTAGGAACTGAACTATTTATGTATATACTATAACCATCTCATGCTTATAATGTTTTGTATGGATGGATATTCTAGGAATAACAAATACTCTTATAATTGTGCTTGTCCTTGCATAATATAATAAGTTGGGATTAATATCTATACCCATAGCATCACCGTTATGATTTTTATGTTGCATACCATGCCCATCTCATTACTACATGTATTCACTATAGTTCACAAGGGAATATGGTAAGCATCATACTCAGAACCACACAAATACACTAGCAATTTTTTAATTAAGTGGACAGTTTCAGAAATACACCCACAATAATGATAATGGGATGGACAACCTTGAATATTATTGGGCTTTTAAAAGAATTATCGGTCAAGATCGAGGGTGATTTCATGTCTAGTAACACTCATGCATCCATTTTGATTTGGGATGAATCTAATGGCACTTTCTAATCCATGCATCCATTTTAATTTCATTAGTTTAAGTAGTGAGATTGGATCCCAAGCAAAATAGACTCATCAAAATTCCCATAACAATCAGACAATTTTGAACAGAGGTTAGGGGTAAGAGGGAATTTATTAATAGAATTTAAGCAATCGTCCTTTCTCAAATAATATCCATGGACTAGACAAATCAATATAACCACTCTTCCTCATGAATGTCAAGTAACAAACACAAACCTTGGATAATTAACCTGAACATTCTGGCAAGCACAAAGCTTGGGATTTGGCCTCAATTTGACATTTGGCTTGATATCAGTAAAACATGATCATATTTCCAAGTTAATATTGTTGATGAAAGGAATGGTAATTCTCCTTGCTCATATATTTTCGAATCTCCTCGGGTTAGGTGACATAGGTGAGATTATAACCCTAGTTTATAGCCTATAAAAATCCCAATCAGACCTCAAGAAATATGGTTCTTGGATCTGACTCTATATATATATATATATATATATATATAATATTTATGTATTTTATTCAAGATTATACAATTTGAAGTGAAATAAAAGAATGTACTTGAAAAATTAATGAACTATGAAAACAGATAGAAAAGCAAAATGTAAAATAAAACAAAGGAAAAAATTAAAATTCAGTATTTAAATAGTCTCATAAGTGAGAAGAAATCAATAAATATATTTTATTAATAACAATTCTGAGTTGCCACCTTGGTGGAGTGATAGGTGGATCTGCCGACTATGAGATATGGGAAGATAACATTCATGACGAGCATATTGTCACGGTGCATGGGGTCATGTCCGTCGACTCACATGTTGTTACGATCAATACCCATTCCCCTCCGCTCGTACCTCCTGCTCTATGTTTGAATGTTTGTTCGATCAACTGGGATCCATAGTACAAGGTTCATGCCTCTCCCTCATTCGATCATTGTGAGATCATTAATTAAATGTGAAGTGGATTCAGGCCTCATCATGTGAAGGATCATGACCATGCATGCAAGGCAGATTGATAGAGGATGTATGAAGTTTGAGTTCATGCAGAATTCACGAATTATTTGGGAGGTTTATTTTACACTTCTCTAGTGGGCTCTACGATAGGAGAAATTTTTTTTTGGCTGTAGTGATACTGGTGGTCAGCTTGTGGGCGCCCTGGTGTCCATGGATTCCCAGACGTGCAAGGCTAGTAAATACTCAGAGCACAAAAAAAAAGTTGCTCTGGCTATCAAGGAGGCAGTGGATCACTACCAAGATGAAATCGAGAAGTCGGTGAGGGATTTCATCGCCATTCTAGAGGAGGATGTGAGGAAGGTTCGAGCCTCCACTAAGGATAGGGAGGTCGAAAAACAAGTGGGAAATGTCATCCCCGACTTGGGGTGCACTAGAAATCGAGATTCCAAATTTTTCAAAACTTTTGAACTTTACTAGCATGTTAAAACCCTCATGACTCAGAGTAAGAAGCCACAGGAGGGTGAACTTAGGAAAAATTCTCAGAGAATGGAAGCATTGGAACATTAGGTTGGTCTGCTCATCACAATGGCGTCTTGGCTAGTCAAAAAGCATGGTGGGTTTTTCCAAATCATGGGTGACAAAGGGGTTTCTTCCTCTACCAGGCCTCCTCATCCTCTGCCTCAGTATGACATGGCCCAACCTCTGGAGGTGCCCCAAGTTCCTACTCCTTATAATGGATAGTTTAGTTACATTATTTTTGTTTTTTTGTATAGGTCTATCAACAATATTGGTACTATTTTACAGTTACACTCTAGGTGCTTCAGGCAATGTAGAGAATACAAACTTTTACAAACATAACCTTTTTTTTCTTTTTTGATAGTTGGCCTGGTTTCCCTCTAGGAAGGCCAACATATTGGTTGGAAAAAGGCAGACATTTGGCTCACATGGCCATACTATTATTGTTGTACATTTTTTTAAAATATAAATAAAAATCAAACCCTTGCTTACTTACAAACAAAAAAAAAAATTGAGTTACAACTGAGAATATCTCTTCAAGTCCCTACAAGGACCCAGACAAGAGGAATTCTTGGAAGTACAATATGTAATTATGACTCATACATGTACATCTGATGTCAAAAGAAAATATCAGAACGTAAAACCAGGTTGGATCAATCTAAGTTACATGTGCATCATTGTTTTGAACTCTGTAAAACTAGCATTAATTAGCACTGAATGACTTCATAACTTCTAATTAAAACCAAACAGACATTCCAGAAAATAAATGACCTTGGAGGATATAACAAATCAATGCTTCCCGGTCTTTTCTTTGCCATCTTTGGAATAACCTTATTGTCAACAAAATAATTCAGCTTGAATGAAAACTCAGAATGGAATGAAAAGATTATAATCTCACTTAGGGCTCATGCATAACTTATCAGAAGTTTCACTTATTTATTTTCCCATGTCCTTCTTTGTCTTGATATCCTTATTTTATATCTTCCTAAAGTAGTTAGGTAGTTCAACTACCTTTTGTTTGAAAAAGTTAATTAACTTTTTTTAAGAGAAGACAACTTTATTTATTATAAGGGTAAAATATATTTAAATAATAGGTGGGGTCCCTCTAGGTCTTCACTTTCTCATTTTCGAGAATTTCCTTATAACTCCAAAATGATATATATATATATATATATATATATATATATATATATATCAACAACATAAAATATATCAAGATAAGACACCCATCCAAAATATTTCATATCATCAAACACTTGTACCTCCCAAAATATCAAAATGATATGATATTTAAAGTTTCCAAAAATAAATATCATATGTTTGTTGTCTATCTTGAATAAAATATCAAATGTCTAAAATAACAATGCCATGATACAAATTAAAAAACGTGAGTGTATTTCTTTTTGAAAAATTCTTCTATTTCTTTTCTACCTTCAGACACATTTGATCTAAGATTGAGAAAGTCTTCATAATAAGACTTTTTCTCTTTGATCTTATTTATTTCTAGATGCGTGTCATTGAAGGAAATTTCTCTTCTACCACTTTTTTCTTTTGTTGACTGTTATCTTGAATGTACAGAGGATGATCGGGATGCCTCGGTGCTAGGGGAGGTAACAAGTTTCTTTTCTTTATCCATCTAAAATTCATGGGGTGGGGGGTACTCTATGGTCTTTGGTAGGATAATGGTCCATTGAAACAATTGGTGTAATTAAAGGTGATGTGTGAGGAGGTGAAGGAGGATTAACAAGCCATTGAGTGACACCAGAAGGAGGGTTTACAGGGATATCATCCCAACCATCATTAACTAGATGGATAAGAGGCTCAGGAAAGTCCATGATGTTGGGGTCTAGCTACAAAGGTACACTAGGAGTAGTTGGGGGTTGAGGTAAAGCAGACTTTCACCAAGGTTCAAGTAACCAATTTTCACTAGTTGATTAAATTCATCTGAATCGACATCAAAGTGGACAAAAAATATCATTCTCTTATGCCTCCCTTGCTTCCAAAATTGATCTGGATTAGATCACTATATTGTTTGGTATCTATCTCGATCCTTTTAGAGTAGAAAACTTTGGAGGAATCAACTTGCAGAGCCATTTTAATGGAAGGTCCCAGTTTGGAAAATTGGGGTTTAGAACCTTCTGGGGCCATTTTGAGGCATCAAATGACATTTTTGGGGGTTAAAACTTTCCCAACATGGATTGGACCTTGTGACGCTATTCTACACATCAAGACCTTTCCAACAGTGCAAAAATCATGTCAATCAGAGCTCTTATGTAAAAGTTATGCCTCTCGCAAGTTGACCTACCATGTTGACCACCGTGGTATGAGAGGATGCCACGTTTACCCCCATTACTCATGCATATGGGGATATCCAGGACAAAATATATAACATCCAAAATCCTATCACATTTTGTTAATGTTTATGCCATTATTATAGTTCTTTGCATTTCAATAGATAAGAGCATAATAAGAACAAGATCACTGAGAAATACACATTCACAAGAGACATGACATTTATCCTGGGAAACCCTCTAGGGGAAGAAAACCCAGCAAA
>ML783213.1:186763-205770 GCA_009831015.1 Picea engelmannii | reverse complement strand
TTCCTTATTTTAGGGTTAACCCACTTCTAATTTCTCCATTAAATTTATTATTTAAATAATTAATTTTGTATTCACTTTGGATTATAGTACACTCATCACTTCACTATATTATTTACCTTTTAAAATCCCTTAAACCACTTTGACTACTTTGACCTTTTGGGGCTTCTAGATGACATTTGAGGGTCCTCCAACTTCGTAAGGCCATAACTCTCAAACCGTGAGGAGTTATGTGACGTTCCACATACCACCAGAAATGGAATGACATGTAATATTCATATAGAATAGTATTGTCTGAAAATATATCATAACTCATACTGTTACCCATCAAACAAACTTGGGTCCATTACCCAAACCTGGGGTCTCCAACTTCTCATGGCCATAACTCTCTAACCGTGAGGAGTTATGTGACGTTCTACATACCACTGGAAATGGAATGACAAGAAATATACATATAGGATAGTTTCACCAACAATTTCCTTAATCTTCATCTCATTATTTCACATACAAGCTTGGGGCCTCCAACCATTCTTCTAGGATAACTCAATCCACAAAGCGTCTTCTCGTGAGGGCTTTCACCATAAGGGGACCACTTTGGAGTTCATCCATTTGTGCACCTTATCAATCATGATAAGACAATAATGAGAGCATGGGTCATCCAACCATTCTTCTAGGATAACTCAATCTGCAAAGCGTCTTCCCGTGAGGGTTTTCACCATAAGGGGACCACTTTGGAGTTCATGCATTTGTGCACCTTATCAATCATGATAAGACAATAATGAGTCATATATACATTTTTCCAACAATGCATCATATACCAATGAAACCACATTGATCCATCTTCATCATGTATCAATGGCAACTCATTGATCCATCTTCATCATATCAATGACAACTCATTGATCCATCTTCATCTATGCATTCTCATTAAGGACAATACATATTATATTACATCAATCATCAATCAATCAAACATTTGACATCAATCAATCACTTGACATCAATCAATCAAACCATTGGCATCAATGACAACATGATACAACAAGTACTTCATATAATCAAAGATTTTCTGATATAAAGCAATTGACCAATAATATAAGTGAATAAAATCAATGATATAAACTAGCAATGATTACAATATCTCACTTCACAATAAAGGCTAAAGAAGCTTTACAATTATCAATGGAAATCAATGTGACAATATTAATGCTAGAAGCAACACTTTAGCGAATCATTCAATTGCTTTAAAGACACAATAAATATTGCATGGATATGCTTATAACACAAATAGATGATGGAAGCAATAGGGTTAGTAATTGTTAGTCTAAAGCTAGGGTTAGAAGGAGTTAAAGGTTGTTCAAGAATATTTAGAAGTTGTGTGTGATCAAGGTACTCAACACAAGAAGTCTTATATCAGTGCATTATTAGGGAAAATGGAGTCAAAACAACTACAAATGTTGAAGGGCCGAAATGATAGTGATAGGGATAAAGACTAGAGGGTTAAATGTTGAAGTGTTGCTAAGGCAAGGCCTCAAGAATGAAACCCTAGGGGAGAAAGGCTCACTAAGGTGTAGAAACCCTAGGCCTTAGTGCTTTCTCCTCCTTCTCTAGCTCATTGACAAGATAAAAACGGCTAGCTTGAGTAATAAATGCTATGGCTAAGGACAAGAGAGTTTCATGATGAAGTGTTGCTAAGTGTTACACATCAAAATTACTCACTTCGATAGTGTCACAAGTGTCATCATTACAAGTGTTGTAAGTGTCGCATCTTGTCCGCAAGTGTTGCATCTTGTCCACAAGTGTCGCATCTTAACTACAAGTGTTGCAAGTGTCACAAACAGTATACTGCCATCTTGCCTATGTCTTGCCTCTAACGACATCACAAAGACACTTAAGACACCCCAAATACTAGTTTTGAAGAGGAGAAGTCACTTGAATGGGAGTACAAACCTTTTTCCATGGAAAAAACACTCAAAAACTGAATTTTGGAGAGGAGTGCTCCCCTACCCACTATCAGGGAGTGCTGGTGCTCCCTGAGCCTCTTTGGGGGGGTGCTTGAGCACCCTGTGCACCCTTTTGGGGGAGCGCTACCCTTTTTTTGGCAAATTCTGGGTTTGTTGAGGCAAATAAGGGAAGAATCTCTCAATTCCTGAAGGTGGTTGGATTCGAATAGATGGTCAAGGAATGATCTTAGGGAAGATCCTCAACTGAAGGAGAGGAATCCTCAACTTATTGCAAAGATCTCTCAAGTGGTTGGACCTCTCCAAGGTTATATAAGGAGGCCTTCTCATGGTGAAAGGTACGGTGGAGACTAGAGATTGATACCAAACTTATGATCCTATAAGTGGTATTGACAGAAGACAAGGAAGATTGAGAAGTATACCTAACTTATGATCTCATAAGAAGGTATTGACAATGGATATTGGGAATTACATCAAACTTATGATCTCATGAGTGAGATTCCATCAAAGCAATCAGTGGAGATTACTTGAGAGAAGGGGTTGGACAAGGAGAACTGGAAGAAGTTGTTGCACCTTCATTCAAAGGATTGTAAGTACTTTTACTTGTTCTCATTAATATAATCAATGCTTGTCCTGTTTCTTTCACACTTGTGCTTGTTCCATATGATTTTGTCTGCAGTAGATGGATCTATGATTGAGCTAATCTCAGTAGAGTAGGAAGTCCATTGTATCTTTGTTTGTTTTGCAGGGCCTGTCAGGGAGCTCAAGATCGAAGCTCAGCCAGGACTTTGCAAGGACAAACATCTCTAACAAGGTACATATCTTTCTCCTTCTCTTTCATTCATTAGCTTGATTAGATATAAAAGGAAGTCAGTGACCATGTTAAGCACTTTTATGTATTGGCCTTAAGAGTCTAGAGACCAAGAGGGAATCCACTTATCCACAGGGGGATTCACCTACAACACTAAGGCAAGGCTTCATAAAAAAAAACCTAGGGGAAAACGGCTCACTAAGGTGTAGAAACCCTAGGCCTTAGTGCGTTTTCCTCCTTCCTTGGCTCAATGACAAGAATAAAACGGCTAGGCTAGAAGAGTAGAAGTAGAGTGTTGCTATGACAAGGCTCTATCTCTCTTCAACAAATCAAAATGGCTCTTAGCTTAACTTAGTAGGGACATGAAACAAGGACACCAACATGTGCTTCTCCCCTAGGGTTTAATCCATCAAATTATAATAACATAATGAAAGTAAAAAATACCATAACCATTCAATAAAGAAGTGTTTGCAGAAATTCACTTACAATTCACCAAGCATTCATATAGCCAAACCCTAGTTGTAAACCTTCCACCAAGAAAATGCCAAAATAGCCAAGAAAGAGACTCCTTCAACAAGTGCGCATCAATTTTTAGCCAAAAAACCGAAAGGAGGGTGCAAATTTCAGGCCTCACCAAGTGGTGAGTGAAAGATCATGTTTAAAAAGAGATTTTTTCTCTCTTACTTATACAATACAAATGACCTTAATTAAATTTTAGGTCACCAGAAGGCCGACAAGGCCAAAATACAAAATAACATTTTACATTAAATGTCATAATGAAACCCTAATCAAGCAAATAATGAGGACGTCATGCCCTTTTAGGGTGACGTTAGCCCTTTCTATGGAAAATGTGGCCTTCTGGAACAAAACGTTAGCCCTCATTGGGCCTCTAGAAGCTGCCACACGTGCCAATCATGCCACAACTGCCTCCCAAGATCCCATATCACTGGATGACATCATAGGAGGTCATAGGTGATGTCATGGTCCTTCCAAGGCCAACGTCCCAGTGGAGAGGGTACAACCCCCCTAGGTAAGGCTCTGTCGGGCTGCCTCTGGTGGAACGTTCTGCTCTTCTCCGGTGCAAAGCCTCTAATCTATCTCTGCCCCTTGTTGGGGTCTCAGCATCCATCTGGTGGGCTCTATAGCCCCATGGAGGTCTGAACTAATCATCTCCCCATGTGTACCTGTCCAATGTGGTACCTGTCTGTCGGTTATGATCTTGCACATCAATAGATACGCCCTCCGTGGGATCATAAGTCACAGGGATCATAGAAATTCCAATCACATCCAATCATCAATTTTATTAAATGTGTGCATAAAACCCCTTTTACCCAGTCAAGTGCTCAAAGACATTACACAAATCTGCAAGGCAAGTTTGGAGGAAGTGACAGGGCGTCTTATTGGGCTAGTGTCCACTGCAAAAGGGATGTTTCCGGAAGAGATCAAATCCAATTCATGTTAATGGATGAGGTGGATAAGGGATGTCCTCACAAGGGGTGCAGTGATAGCGGGGAAATGCAAGGCTTACATGTGGGTGCCTTTGTAGAAGGCGAGTTGCACCTATCCTGGATGAAAATGTTTCCAAGCCCATTCATGCCTTTTATTCTTATTTATTTATTTCTTTTTCTTTCAAGAAGCTAATCAGGGGAAACTGCCCTGATGTGGTGACCAGTGGTGGAAATGTTACCCACAAGCACTTACATGGAAATGAGAAGGTTGTCTCGTGATGAGACCCCCTTTCTCTTGGCCATGTAAACAAGAGACACTACCCTGGCGTGGTAACCAGCTGCTAGTAGTGTCATACCACTAGATGCCCATGGACCTAATAGGTTGGCTCGTGATGAGACCCCCTATCCTCCGACTAGGTCTTGTTTTATTCTTTTTATGGGTCCCTCTTGTTTCTTGTTGAGAAGCGTTTTACTGCTTTCTCGAGGATCCCTGGGCGAAGCATCTCGGGGTTTTATTTTTAGGCTCTTATCTTTTTCCATCTTATTTTACCTTTTGAGCCTTTAGCCCCTTCTTCCCACAAGGCAAGGTGAAACCCCTAAATGATTGGCCAACCCAATGCCCAGACCAATGTAATGGGATGGATGAGTGGGAAGCAAGATGGAAAGTGGTAAGTATGACGGGAGCAGATGATGAATTTTCATGAATCCCCCCAGTGGAAACTCAAAACATATGGGCACAAGCTTACTAGGGCATCCTGTCATTACCCCCAGACATGGTCAAGTGGATAAGTATAAGATCCAAGCACCCGTTAGAAACAAAAAGAACTAGATGCACATATTCAAAGGTTTTGAGGATCAGAGTGACACATACCATGATACCCGGACTCATTACCTCATGGAGCAAGAACCATCTCCGATACAGGACCAAGCCGAGGTGATGGATGTTGTTGCTGACAAAGTGGAGGCGTTGAAAGGAAGAAAATATGGGCCCTCCAGGGCCATGCTCAAGTCGATATGGCTCTCGGTACTGCATGTCTAGGACCTGTGGGCCTCGAGACATAATCTCCTTAGTTATCCCTAAAAGTGGAGGATAACAGATACCAATATTGAAGTGATGCCCACAATGTAAAAAAAATACCATGCCATTATGTTGAGAAAGAATGGCATACAAGGACTTTATCATTTCATTGTTTACTCCCAGGGGACCCCACCTATTATAGTTATACAAAATGTCTTAAATAGCTTATAGGCTTCGCAACTTTTTGCGAGCTCTTGCAGTAAGTGATGAATCATGAGTCAACAATGACGATTTTGGCCAAGTTACTTTCATGCTTTTTTTGGAAACATTCCTATTTTCTTGACACCAATGATTTTTAGCATCAGACTTAAGAAATCAAGGATGGGAAATTAATTATAAATTAATCTCAACAAAAAACCAATTAAAATATAACTTGAATGGCTAAGTAATCAAGGAAATAATTCAAACAAAGCTAGATGATGGCAGGTTGAGATTTCACAAAGAAATTTAAGCTTGTACATACCTCAGTGAGTTTGCTAGCCAACACTTCATTTTATAGTTTTATTTTTAAATAACATCAAACCCATGTATCACAATGCCCACGCTCTAGCAGAATGCATATAACTTGGCCCTATACCACTTCCCATTGTTTATATCACCAGGAGATTAACAACAAGCCAAACTAAAAGGAATGTAGATTCTTATTATATTCTTTGATTGAATCTGTACATTGCAAGTTTTCTTCCCAAGAACAGGATACATTAGAAAACACATTTCCTCAAATAGTGTGTGTGTGTGTGTGTGTGTGTGTGATGATGATGATCACAATAAGGTTTAACAAAAAGGATCCATTTATGAGGACACCATAATCATCAAGAAATCATTACAATGAATTGCAATACCTTTTCTCGAGTAGTTTGCAAACACAAGTTTTATAGACCTATAGGAAATTACATTATAAAATTTTACTCATAACATGACAAGAATTTTCAGAGCAACGAAAAGGTACTTATCTTTTCCAAAATCTAAATACCAATCAACTGACTAAGACAAAGTAATTTTCCACCGAACCATAGGCATTCCTCTATGGATGTCACCCCCTATCCAAGCTATGAGACCACCAGGTTGAAGGAGAAGACAATGTAGAACTCTCATGTCAATCTCCCCATCAAGAAAATCAATAAAAGGTGAACCAAGCAACCCACTACAGAGTTCTTTAATCAGACCAACTCCTAGAATTCACAATACCTACTCCACACAACACAAGGAGGATACCTTATTCTCTACTCAATAATCCCTCAGAAGCTTTTCCCTTTGATGCTCTTAGTGTATGCATAGAAAGTCCAAACTATTGTTTGTTTCAAATTTTACTATAGAAAAATTTCTCTTGGTTCTTGGGAATTTTACGATCATCTTTCTTCTATGAATATAAGGGTGTCTCTCTTCTCAGTTTGGTTTCTATTTTTATACATCAGTCCCTTCCTCTTTCTCTCTATGACTTCATCTTCCTCCTACTATTCTCTACTAAGTTCTCATGGCTTTCTTTCAAGGTCCATTCAATCCCATAGTATGGTAGCTCCCTTTTGTTGATCCACATTTGTGATCAATATTTGAACATACATACGTATACTTAATATTTTTTCCTTTGTTTTTCTTTTCTTCTTGAATCTCCTTACTTAGTCTCTTTTTCCTTTTAAAATGCGGGTTGTGGGTCATACTACCATCCAATTCTCAGATCCGCAAACATATGTATTTACACTTAGTCTTTTTGTTGGTTGTGTAGCCTAATTAGCTTCCTGATTCAGAGGTCTTGTGTTTTTCAGCCGTGTTTATACCCCATGAAGACTTTACACCCCAGAAGTATGTACACTCTTCCACGCGAGGGAGTGCAGAGGGGGGGTACCCCCTCTGTGGGGTCTGGGGGGGCTATCCCCCTGGCTGGGGGGTTCGGAGGCAAGCAAACCCCCGGTAAGGGTTCGAGGGTAGCGTCCCCCAATGGGGGTTCGGGGGCGAAGCCCCTGAAGGAAAAATTTCCTTGTAAAAGTATATTGTAATTTCATTGTAAATCTGGACCGTTCATTATAAGTTCGCAGATCTAACGGTAGAAATTATGTTAGGGTTTTTTTCCCTAGAAGGAAACCCTCTATTATGAGGGAAATGTATTGTGGTTATGCATTATGTCAAACATTGTATTCTGAGATAGAAGACTGTGAGATAAAGAATAGGAAGTTATAGTGGGTTTGTTGTAGGTTGTATCCCTTCATTTGTTGAATAATAATAAAGGAAGGACCACGTAAATCTGTGTCTCTATTGTATTTTGTATCTTCTGTGTTTGGTTTCTGCATTTGTTTTATTTTATTGCTCCATGGTCATGTTTTTCTAACACTTTTTCCCCCTCTTTTAAATTTTCGAACACTTAGTCATTTTTTCGAGTGATGTGAGAGTATAACATGTCGCATACCCACATTCCCTTAGGTCTGCAGACCCGCAATTACGCTACCCATAAACTGCACAGTTTACCTTCACGTCCTCCAAAATGCACCTTTTTACCTTTTCATACTTTGTCGTTTTATTGGAGTGCGGATGCGGGACGAATGACTATCCCATTTACCTTTTTCCTATGTCTTCATTCCCCACATCTCCCCCGACCTGCATGTAAGTTTTAAACCTGCGAAGTAAAGCAATGCATATAGATTCTTAAGCAATACAGAAATTAATCAATGGCTCATACACAGAGTACACAGAGATTTTATACCGGAAACCCTCAACCGGGAAAACCTTTCTTATTTTCATTATATCGAATTTCACCATTCGCCATACAATATATACAATGTTTCTAGGTATTTCGTAGATACCAAAACCCTAATCCCTTAATCCGGGATTAATTTACAAATCCGCTAAAAATAACAAAATCCGCTAAAAATAGTAAAAACTGCCAAAAAAAAAAAAAATCAGGGCGTTGCCCCGAGCTACTGCCCGGTGCCGAACGTTGCGCGTAACCAGGGGGGGCATACCTGCCCCCCCTAGGAAAGCACCTAGTGCACACGGCAGAGCTATAGGTGAAGGGATTGTCAGACGCGGTTGTCGTATCTGACACACCCACACACACACACATGCAAAGAATATAACGCATACCCGACACTGCAATCCCACATTCTACAAAATTTATCTCTTATTTTCGCGACCCGCAAAATCTCTCGCTCCCATACTTAGTTAATTTTCTTACTTCATATGTGGGGCCCTTTCACTCTTACCTTCTCATCCCTGTATACCCACAGTCCCATATCCTACATAACACACTTTCCATTCCTCACTATGAACCTCCACACCTAACCACTTTTCATCTACCACAACATCACATCACCACTTCCCATCACATTTATTTTCCCCGCCACATCAGTTGCCACTTGTGTGAACATAATGTCTTTATTAAAGTGGCGAAGATCTCGTAAAATTTGTAATAAATTCAAAAATCTTGTCGTGCAGACCAACAACTTTGAAATAAGAAATACAGAGATTAAACCATCAACGAAATACGTGGTAAATTAAATAAGAACTAGTATGCCAAGATATAAATATCGACAATAGCGCCACCTATTTCCAAAGCTAAAAAACAGTAAAAATAATGTCAAGTAAGAGAAAGGAATTGTATTGTGGGTATACACTAAATACGCTTGGACATGAAGATCAATATTTCTAGTGGTTGCGAGCCTACAACTACTACAAGGCCCTCACTCCGGTTGAGAAAGAGATGAACCAAGTCTGGACTTCAGGTATAGCCCTTGCTAGTTGTATTCCATAGGTAACAAATTTCAGAGGGATCATTCAATGGTGTGCAGATAAATTCAATTTGAAGAGAATAATCTAGCTCCAAAGACAACAACCTATATCTTTATTTCCTTTAGTATTTACCATAATCTTATGGCTCCCTACATACAATGTGTGATTCAAGAGCGAAGAGGCTAATGAATTCCTCAAACAACACAAAGGAGGAGAAAACTAGTGCTTCCAAGATTGAGGTAAGTTCCTTGAAATATCCATACAAGGAATTTACCTGGTTATTTGCTCGTATTATTGCCATGGAATCCATGACATATGTGCCAAGAAATATCATATATGTCCTTCACTTTGATCTGCTTGAAAATTCCATCATAGATTGGGGTCACATTATTTCTAGTGAAGTCTCATTTCAATTGACTAATTAGAAAAAGACCCAGAAATTTTATATGACATCCTATCTTATTTTTCCATAGCATATTGCCATGTGTTTGAGGACTTCTTGAGAGCAAGGAGCATTGATTTTAAGCTGGAACCAGTATTTTCTCGGTATCCATCCTTCTGGAGGCACAAAGCTTAGTATTATTTTTATCCTCTTCATAATAATTTTATCTCAGAGTTCAAAAAATTAGTCTTTATCCCTAATACATCGATATTATCACTCGAAATTGCCACCTTTCTCACAGAGAAAGAAGTTTCTGAGACCACTGAAGATTTTAGTATTATAAGTATATTTGGTTGTGAAGAGAAACCTTTCCTCCTCTTGTTTTATGTATCAAACAGACATTTTTTTTGTAGAAGTTGGCAGGTAGTATAAGTCCTAGCCTCACTTTTTCAACGAAAAGAGAAAGAAGAAATTTACCCCACTGCCTTGGAAAATCAAAGAAATTATTGTAAAACACATCTCCCATTTGGATGGACTTGTAGGTCATCTTGATCAACTTGGCCTAAATGAAGTTGAATTTGTTGAGGGTTTCGACCCAAATGATATGCTTATTGTACCCATGTCCTCAATTGGTTATTCTTCTTATTTTACCAAATTTGAATAGTTTAAAGAAGGAGGTGGAGATAATTTGAATCTCCATGAGACTTCAGTCAACCAAGATTTTAATGATTTGGAGGAATTAGTCAGTACCAATGAGGGATATCGATAGCAAGGTAGAGAAACAATAGATAAAAATCCCAATTCACCGACTGTGTCTCAAAAATGTATCCCGGTAAGAACAAAACTCAGAAGCAGTGGTTTAGAGATGAGGAAAACACTAGCTGGAAATTCAGATGATGGTGGTGATAAGGACCCAACAAAGAAAAATCTTGAAAAATATCACATTGTATATACCTCTACCAAGAGAAAAAGGGAAACATAGAAAATAGGGTTAGGCATAAATGAAACCCAAGAAATCCCATGAGCTATGCATGTATACGAGCTTATCAAAGAACCTAGTTGGTATGAGCAAAGATTGTTGGAAACTCGAGAAATCACTTAATCCCTGGTCACTCGGGAACTAGAGATATTTGAAGAAGAGTTTGTAACTTTGCACCACGTGGCGTACAATCTAGTGTCTAAAAAATTGTTAATTGAAAAGGCGAATACAAAAAACAAGAATGTTTCCGAGAAATGGAAATCAAAAATTGTACAATTCCATGAAGCAACCGAAGAAGCCCTGAAACAATATGTCAGTAACATTGAGAAGGAAAATTTAGAATTAAAACAAAAAATAAAGGAATTAGAGGCAGCTCTAATTCCAGGACCCTTATTTGCATAACCTTTAAACACAATTCAACCAACACTCACTTTAGAAGATATCCTGGAAAGTAGCAACAAATGGAAAGGTTTATCTAGTTTGTTGCAAGCAATAAGAAAATATGTTGGAGACGGGATACAAAAAATAATAGATTTGATTCAATAAATTTGGGAGCTTGCATATAGCTCCACCAACTTTGCAGCAAGGATTACAAATTTCAAAGAATATCTTCAAAAGGATTTAGAGAATGATGAAGGTTTCTACAAGGACACTATGGGTACATTCTCGACTAAAGTTTCGGCTTAAGTGATATCCATAGAAGAGAAAAAAAAAACTTCCTTTGAACATCCGAATGAAACAAATTAATGCATGTTGGTTAAAGAGAACAAAAAACTTGAGAGAAATAATAAGTGAACTAGATGCTTTGAAGAACAAAAGAGGTGACTTATTCTTTAAGCATGTTGATCTCACGAAATAAATTGATGGTCCGAGTCTATTAATGGATACAATACTTTCATCTAAAGAGGAATTATTGGGCCAACTTAGTGTATTGAAATTTGCATGGGAAAACACGTTCACCGAATCAATGGAATTCTCCGAGGAAAAAATCGAAAGTTGGTTAGTGAGATACATCAATAGAAAAGATGAGGTAGATGAGACCTTGCACCAATTAGGCATGGTCCTAAGAGATATGGAGAATGATATGTTCAAAATAAATACCAAGCATGAGATCGTGGTGGACCCCATGAGGGAATATATTGAAGATTGGTTAAGAAAATCCTTAATTAAAATCATCAAGCTAGAACAGCAAGAAACGCTTCTAGTTATGCCACCTCAACCACAGCAAGTGTCTACAAAAGAGGAACCTTCAAGCAAGTAAAGGGTTCAGAAAATTTTTCCATCGCAATGAGTCAAGCAACAACCCTATTCCTCTCCTTATTATCATTCTTCTACAATCATTTGTCATATTGCCTTCCATTTCCCAGTAATCTGTGAAACTTTGTCTAATCCTTGATTGTTTTTCTTGTGTCTTACAGGTCTTTTCATTTCATGGGTTGTGGGAGCCCCATCCCAGTCCTCTTTGAAGGACAAACGCAAAATTTTTACTTCAATACATTTACCTTGTATTTTTTAAAGACATATATTAATTTTTGAGGTTCCTAGAGAACTATTTTGGGATATTACATTATTGCAATTTTAGAGACTTTGATTCAAGCATGAGATTTCAAATGTGTATCTATCATAATATTTTTGTGCCTATTGAAATGACCATTTAAAGTTCTTTGACTTATGCGGTCCATATTTTCTCACTTCCTTTCCTTGAATATTGCTATTGTATTGATAAATGTTGTGATGGAAATGTCATCCTCTCTACTTTCATACTTTATTGGTTTATGAATCCTGTAATATATTGTAAATAGTTTCTTTCATAAGATACTTGGTCCTGTCTCAGGTATTCTTGCGTGTGAAAATTTATTCAAATAAGCCTAGTCCGTCTCGAGCATTGTTTATATTTTTGCATGCAATTTAAAAATAGAGTACCACCTCTTAAAAACAGTAGGGAGATTTTATCCTTGTTAGGTTGACTTAAAGACCGTAAAATGATCTTTTAGATCAACACCTTTTTCCAAGGTAAACTCTTTTTTTTCTCTTCTCTATAACTTCCAAAAAGAACCTTCTCCTTTCATATTTGAATTTCCTCGCTTGGCATGAGTGAAATGTGGCAAGAGAGTCCTAATCCAACTTCTCTTAGTTCCAATAATGTGGTGGAGGGATTTCTAGAATATCGGAGGCAATTGCCTTAAATCTAGGAAGTGGTTAGGTTTTCCAAAAAAGATGGATTCTTTATACTCCTCTACTTTTCATATCTCTAATTAACTAGTGGCTAAGCTCAACATCAATATTATAAAAAAGGGTGAAGAGTTAAAGGAATGGTATGGTGGGTAGAAAATATAGACACATAAGACATAGCTATATAGGATTATAAACATCCCTTTAGACCAAATTATATTTCCCCTCTAGTGGTTTCGCAACCCCTTTAGGTGCTTCTTCTCAGTAACCCTGCCTTGGACCATTATTTTTTTTCAATTTTTTTTTATCTAAAACACATGTCTAAAAATTCAGTACTAGGACCTTGGCCTTGAGCTCAACACTGGGATTTTATATAAGAAATTTGCATCATTTAAAACATATACATAATTAGGTCCAAGACATTTGAGGGGTCAAAATCAGGACATTACATCTCCTCCCCCTTGGAATAACACCATACTCGGTGTTCTCTTATTTTTAGTAATACTTTATATCTCCATTCTTTAGCTATACCTACAATGTTGTTCTCTTCATTGTTTTGTTATACCTCCAAGTTTTCAACATTCCACCATATGCCTACAACAATCATCAAAGTAAGCATGCATATCATAACTATTTATATGCAAAAATTATTCCATTCATGAAATTTAAAATTTCATACTTGAAGCATATATAGTTTCAACATAAGAATAAGATGCAAATCATCCCAATACTTATATGTATGAACATCTATTTGCTCCACGTGATTGCAACATGCAAGATTTATCTCATTGTCTTTTTTAACACACCCAATGTAAGTAATGCACTCATGATCCCAACTAGCATATAACATGAATATCTCACCATAGATTCATTCAAGTCGCCTCTTACTTGCACTCACTCACTCTTCCAGTCTTAGGCATGGCCTTCTCTATTAAACAATCCCTTGGGTGATCCATCAGTTTCCAAGTCTTCCTTGCACAACAAGAGTGTAGTCTTATAGACTCTTACTACTAGGGCATCCCACTCGCAACCTCTACTATAACATAGCTCATGGAAATAAAGGAATTTCATTGAGTTCCATTGTCATCATAGTAAATATATTCTCATGCTTTCCAACTTACAATAGCCATCATCTATCCTTACTAGATAGATCCATTGCCTTACTTGTATCATGAACATAAATTTACAGTGAGATATTATTTGTGAAATTTCAATCATAAATTTAAATTTGTGTCTTATAGAAATAAGGTTTCATAATTATGAAATTCTTCTCATAATGTTTCTCCCTTGCAAGAGTGGCCACCAGTCTTCATTATGGGCTTGTACTTCTACCATATCAAAGATAATTCTACCTACAATTATGTCCTTCCTAACATGACTTTATTCCACCAAACAAATTGTGAGCATTGATTCTCTTGGAGCAAATATTAAGAGAGACGGTACTATAGCAAACAAAATAATGTCCCATCCTATGGGCACATGAATAATCATTGTGTATCCTATGGAGTAATGAATTTTACATGTATACCTTCTTAAAAGAAAGTTTGGGATGCATGTAACATTCTAACTTCAAACAGAGTTTTAACATTTGCACTTTATCCACATTTACCACACCATTGCATATGTATATCCTAAACGCATTGGTGTACTTAAGTATGTAAGTCACACAATGAGCGAAAAAAAAAAAAAAATAATAATAATAATAATAATAATAATAATTAAAAATTAAAAAAACAACACATGCATTTATCATAAATACACTGAAATATCAAGAAAAAAATGAGAGGGAATTTTATTTTGTAAAAGTAAGTTTACAAAAGAAATTTCCCATATTTATACCATTATTTTGTCAAAAGTTAGAGGGGAGATTTGCGCAAGAGAAATTTACTGAGGAAAACTTTGGAATGGGCAAACTTTTAAGAGTCAAATTCGCAAGGGATCATCATACCTCACATACAAATCTACAAAGGAGAATTTTAAGGTGCGTAACTTCATTCTATTCATCTTAAATTTACCCTCAATTGATTCAAAAAAAATCATACGTCTTTTATTTATTACTATTAGTATTTACAATGCATTTTCAAGAAAATAGAAGGGTTTCAGAGTTACCTTCAATGTTGCAAACCGTAGTTTTCTCGTTGCTTCTCTTTTGTTTTAGGTTGTTGCAAACTCTAGCATTGAGGGTTTATTCTCTCTATTGTTTGACAATGACACTTTTTTTAGACAATGAATATTTATTAGATTTATGTATTTGTATATGGGGCTTTGGGTATTTTTTGGATTGGGACCACTCATTGCATTGAATCACAAACCTTGTCCCTGTCAATTTTTATTTAAAAACACTTTGGTAGTTCGTGGTGCGTGCTTTACAACAACAATGCACCGATGCATTTTTTATTTAAAGCGCACACTTTGGCATGGCCTTTAAAAATACCAACTGTAGCGATGCACAGTATATAGTAAAGATGCACCCGTGTGAAATATTGTATTAAGCATGTCATTTTGGTTATGTTTGTTATTAAAAAATATTTACCAATTTTATTGATGTGCATTGTACAGTAACTACACACTAATGCATACATATGTATTATGCAAACCAATGCATGTTAATATACTATAAACACCGCCTAACTTAGAAGAAATTTTAACCATAAATTATTTACTTAGATTATAAAACATGTGATCCGGATTATGTTGAGAACGAAATAAGACACGCACAAAAATATAGCAGAGAACACAGAAATATGTGAAACCCAACTTTTATTAATGAATAAAAATGGCAAAATATTGTAGACACAAACTAGTTATAATAGTGTTAGCTTATCTCTAAAGAGAAAGAGATGTTGGTTATGCTTCATTCGCAACAAGCTTTACATCACACTCCATTACATGCTTGAAGGAACTCCTTCACCTTGATTATATATGAGAGAGTGAGAGGAGAATAATTTTGCAGTATGGCTAGAGAGGTAATAAAAAGGAGGGGTGGGCGGGCGAAGGGCCCATAGTTACAATAGTGGAGGTCATTCAATGTATGTTGGACTAGGTCCTCTATATTATTAAACAAGGCCCGCTATGATAGTTATATATATTAGTGTGAACATAATAAATGTAAGAGGACTTATTAGAAGGTTCTTCATCTAGAAGGTTCCTCCTCTATAATGTTCTTAGGTGGTTAGTAGCACTATATAAATAGGTTCAATCAATATAATGGGAAGTCGAGAAGAAGACGTATTTTATTTGGAGTGACAGCTCATTAGGATGTTGTCCGCTCGAAGAGGCAAGTGAACAGAAGAGAATCCCTTCCATAATAGGATCTATTGTATGGTGTTGCCCTACCACAAGGGTTTCCATGATAACAAAGTGTGGGTATTATATATTTTTCTTGGATCTATTGTGGTATTCTTGTATTCAGATCTTTGGTACTTAACAATTGGTATCAGAGCACTTCCTTCGGCCACAAAAAAGGGGAAAAATAAATCTCTATTTTTGCATATTTTTTCAAGAAGACAAAAGAGGGTCGCAACACTCTAGAAAAATATTGTAGCTTTTTGTGTGGAATTTGCAGAAACTGGTTGTATATCTAATTTCCTCTCGGAAAGACAACCAATTTCAAAAAAAAATCGTCTGAAACGGAATCCGGGAAGTGAAGTTATCATCATTTTAAAATCTATTAATTTTTAGGGTTTTTTCCGCAGATGGTCACGTGATTTTACTTATTTATGTAGCATGTGGGGCCGAATTTTCCCAAAAAAATTACATATATAAGTTCCTCTTTCAAAAATAGCCCATTTCAAAAAACAAATCATCCAAATCGAAGCTCTAGAAGTGAAGATATCGTCGATTTAAAATCAGCCAATTTTTAAGGTCTTCATGACGGCGGCGGGACTGCAAAGCTCATAACTTTTCGCAGGGTGATCAGATTGCTACCAGATTCATACCATTGGATAAAGAATTTTAGGATATTTATTTTGGTATATTATATGTGGTGTTTCCAATGGATTCTCATTCTTAAATCATGGAAGCCATGAAGACAACAATCCAAGAGTTCAAAGTTGAAAGGCAACATATTCAGGAGAAATATATTCAACAGTTCAAACTTGCAAGGCAAGAAAGGTATCTTATGCAGGCCATTCGGGACGAATACAATCAAGAAGCATATGCTTGGTATGATTTTGAGGCTGATTGTGATGATTGGTATATGGATAATTGACATTTCTATGATGACAACCACTTCCATCTTCTATTTGATGACTCTACTCAACCTCATGTAGAGTACATCTTACCGAGTACACACAATATGTCTATGCCTTCTTTAGTTTTATTGTTCTTCAATACTAGTGGATGATGTTTTGGCTAGTTATACATATTTAGATCCACATGACCAATATCAATCTTTGGAGCATCATTTTCAGTTGCCTATTGTGTCCCGGTATCTCCATAGTAGAGTTCACATGATTACTTGGACATGCAACCCAAGTTTATAGTGGTTGTTGGAATACTTCAACATGGTGGATAACACTTCTACATGGGACCCTGGTTCTCCATCCTACTTCAGCAATATGATCCACATTTATCCATGGGACCCTGGTATATGGTTGGACAGACTCATAACAAGAATTGAGGACAACGCTTTCATAAGGGGGATGGAATATAGTATATATAGAGAGGTAATGGAGGGGGGGAAAAGGGCCCATAGTGATAATAGTGGAGGTAATTCAATGTAAGGTGGAATAGGTCCATTGTATTATTAAATAAGGCCCACTATGGTAGTTATATATATATATATATATATATATATATCAGTGTAAACATAATAAATGTAAGAGGACTTATCAGAAGGTTCTTCTTCTAGAAGGTTCCTCCTCTAGAATGTTCTTAGGTGGTTAGTAGAACTATATAAAGGGGTTCAAGCATTGTAATGGGAATTCAAGAAGAAGATTTATTGTATTTGGAGCGATGGCTCATTAGGAGTTTTCTCCCTCGAAGAGGCGAGTCAACAAGAGATGTTCCCTTCCATAATAGGATCTAGTGTATGGTGTTTCCCTACCTCAAGGGTTTTCATAATAATAAAGTGTGGGTTTTATATATTGTTCTTAGATATGTCGTGGTTTTCTTGTCTTCAAATCTTTGGTACTTTATAAATTCTCATGATGCATGTGGGATAAATTTGTCTAAGTTTACAAAATTCCATTGGCGTGTAAAACACTAGGACTTCCCGAGAGGTCACCCATCCCAATACTACTCTAACCCAAGCACGCTTAATTCCATAGTTCTAATGGGATTGGCTACATTAATTTTGTAGGCATGTACATAACACCACTAGGAAATCATTACATGATAGATGTAATTAACAAATGGATATGGCATTACATTACATTCCCCATCAAAAGGGTGAACAATCAAATTTTCACAACAATTCAATGCATGCAATTTCAAATCTGAAAATTACTTCCAAGTGACCTCAAAAGGTAAACGAGGGTTGTTATCATTGAATAATTTTACACTGAATTTTGACAAAAAATTACAGTGGAAACATAAAGATTGGAGAGAAATCATCCATACACATGAGAAACAAAAAAAAATGTTTTGTAAAATTTTTTGATTAGGAATTTCTGAGGACAAAAACAATCCTCCTGGCAAATTACAAATTCAGCAAAATCCCAAAAACATTCCAACTTGCAAACATAGTACAAACCCTATTTGGATGAAACATGTACGATCTGCTGACGTCAATTGTACGTCATGCTAATGTCAGTTGTACATCCTTTTGACATCAATTGTGTTGGGGTCCTATAATCATAGGTAACTTGATTCTGCAGCTGCTTATTTGGCGTTGCTCCCGTGAAGAAGACATCTAGCTTACTGGGCTTAGTTGACTCCATTTCCCCCTCCATCCATTTCACCCGATCCTCCATCACCCTATTGCATCCTTCATCCATCGTTGTGTCTTTCAGTCCCTCACCCGTCACTTCATCACGCCCATCACTCATCTCTACATAAACAAGCTTAGGATAAAAAATATTAGGCTAATAATAAATGGTTAGTGGCGTTTCCTAATGCTTATTAGCCTAATATTGTTATTTTAAGGGGATAATTAAAAATAAAATAATAATTAGATTAATTATTAATTAATTAGTAATCAGTAATTAACTTAGTTTGATTAAGTTAGCATTTAGGTTAATTTATTAGAACTAACATTAATCAAAAAATTAAAAACAATATAAAAATATATAAATCAAAAACAATTAAAAATAAAAACAATATAAAAATATGCAAATCAAAAACAATTAAAAATAAAATATATAATAAAAAATATGTATTAAATAAACACAATGCAAATACAAAAATTCAAAACAATAATAAATCAAAAAGAAAATAATAAACAAAACATAAAATTAAAATTAAAAAAGCAAACTAATCCTATGTCTAAAACACTCACCACTCCCCGTACAGCTCGAA
>ML783213.1:150953-178118 GCA_009831015.1 Picea engelmannii | reverse complement strand
AACCATCCAACAACAACTTGCATAAAATGTATGTATTCATTGATTTTGTATATGCATAGAGAGTTTAATTATCACATGAAATATTAATTTGCAATTGTTTTGTTGTTGCAGAATAGAAAGAAAATGGAAACCATTCAGCACATAAGACGGGACAATAAGGAAAAACATGGTTGACTGAAAAGTTTGTGAGTACTTAATGCGTTTTCCTTTCTTAAAATTATGTATTGATTGTGATGTATATATTTTAATTGATTTACAATCATACATAGATGTTTTCTAACATGTGCTAACATACAAAGGAAAGTCATCCGAAAATTGTATTGACATTGGATTAAGTATGGGTTGTGAGTATATGTTGGAGTGTCAAGGGTTAATTGAACAATTTGTAAATACTATATTGTTTTACTTCCCTTGTTTTATAATTAATGGGACAACAAGAACCTTAAATCTTATATATGTTTTGTCATGGTGTATAAAACTCATAGGAAATCAAGTATGGAGTGGAAAAAACAGAGGATATCTTGAGGGATGTCATGAACCATGGTTTCTAAAGAATGTGTATTGTTTATGAAGAGCTCACTGCTATGGTTCGCTTTTTGATTTACATAATGGTGTATATTATACTATAAATGTAGATACACTCATTACACTTTATTTTTATGTTTGTAGATGGAACATAAAGAGGTGTAATGTCAAAATCAAGTCAATTAACAAAACATTCCAAATAGCCCAAGTACAATATCCTATGCAAGTGATGAAGAAATGAAGCATGCAAGCAACTCAAGCAATGACAATAGTTCAAGCAATGAATGATGATCACCGAAATTGAATGTTACAAGTTGTATATTTTGGAATGTTTGTCTTTAAAATCATACTTGTTGTTTAATGTGGATATATTGTCCCAACTCAATTATGACATGTTACAGATAACTATAGCAATTACTTATTGACATTTTGAATATTGTGGACCTTTATGTTGTCCCATTTTATATCACAAAGGGTTTGTTACTAGTATATAATAAAATGAATATCTTATTATATTGCATTGTCTAGTGTCGTAAATTTTTAAGTTGTTGATTAAGTATATGGATGATTTACAATGTTACAGCAAACATAAGTGTAATCAGCTGGTATATTTGTTAAAATGTAACACATTAATGCAATGATTATATCCAAACACAATAAATATGATATAAAAATAATGATTTTCTAATGATTACTTCTTCTTGTTTTTTAAATACGATGTTGCATTTGCATATCCATGACGTGGAAAATTTGTTCATTGAAACATATCGTTGCATTGTATTCTTTTGAAACCAATAGTACAGTTCATACCTACTTACGCACTGATGCATTTAAATGAGTATTATGCACCAATGTGTATAATTGTAATAAAAACATTGGTGCTCCTAACAAAAACACTAATTCTGAGTGAATCCATGATGTTGGGTAACACTTTTTGGCAAGGGAGAGCATGAAAAAAGTGTTTTTCATGCCCTTGGGTGAGGTAATTTTAAGTGCTCGATCGGGTCATTGAGAGCTCAATCAAGCACTTAAATGAGCCCTTGATTGAGGGTTTTTTATGGACATGGAAAACCCTCAATCAAGGTATAAGATTGGGTTAAGTAAACCTTCAATCAAGTTGTAGAGATCGATCAGGATCCTTTTTTTAATAAATTTATGAATAATTTTTTTGTGATTCTTTATTCTTTTTTAGTGTGGAGTGTTCATTATTCTTTATGTATTGTGACAAATTCTTATAAAAAAATTTATTTGTTTATATAGTTATTTGATATTATATTACATGTTTAATTATAGGGCCAAAAACAATAATGAAGGCCTTGTTTCTACTTTTACGTGGAGGCCTTTACCTAAATCAAGTTATTTTTCTTGAACCACAAAGACCTCAATCGAGACTTTAATTAACCCTCGATCAAAATATTTTGAAAATCATCATTAAGCCCTCCATTGAGCTTTATAGAAACCCTTGATCAAGACAAA
This sequence comes from Picea engelmannii, assembly GCA_009831015.1. NCBI lineage: Eukaryota > Viridiplantae > Streptophyta > Pinopsida > Pinales > Pinaceae > Picea > Picea engelmannii. Next base: position 176,117 of record ML783213.1, on the reverse strand, counting down.
TTTCTCAATCGAGTATTTAAAATCCAAAAATCAATCTACCTCGCTACAGGATTTTTTGTAGCTGCAACTTCCAGGCTGTGAAACCCTTCATCTCATTCATCTTAAGTGGTTGCGTTGATGCTAGTGGATTCATCAGTGAATCCTCTATCTAGTGGCATGTCATTTTCATATTTTTTATTTCATGTTATATTCTTAAATTATTTTCTTTTAAAACTTATACTTGATTTATTTTTCCCATAATTCCAAAAGTGCTTGGAGAAAAATCCACAACATAAACACTACACAGCCAAACAATTATAAAAAAAAAATATGTGGGATCCTCATGGGTGTTTCCTCTTCAAAAGGGTATTTTTAGTTTTTCGATTTATGGAAATGGTAGGAAAAAAGTTGATAGGAACAGAAAGGCGTATAAAATGTGATTCAAATATTAATTGGTCAACTTCAAAAAATAACAAAAAAAAGAGAAAGTGGGATCTACTACATTCTTTGTAGATCATGCTCTTATATTTTGTTTTTGAAAATTATACATTCAACATTGAATTGGTTGACGGGAACAAAAGTCACTTGTTAACTTTTCTAGAAATTTGCAAGGACAAACAATTAATTAAATGAAAATTTGGCACACTAAATGACATTAATATTTTTCAAAATAAATATTGTTAGAAAAACAACGCAATTTCCTAAAATTTGTTTTTTTGCTACACATCAAAATAAATAAGGCATATATGGGTTGTAAGGCCTTTAATTTAAAATATATGTAAAATGTCAAATTTTCATCACCACATTTCACTAAAAAGTGTTACCCATCTTCATGGATTCACCCTTCCTTCAATGATTATTGTTATCGCTAATGTTATCATTACCATTACAAGAATTTACAGTGCACAAGATGATATATGCACATGTGTTTTTACATATGTGATATGCACCAGTGCTTTCATTATATAAACCACACAGTGCTTTCATTATATAAACCACACACTGGGGATTTATAATACATAATACATATATATATATATATATATATATATATATATATATAATGCATTGGTGCATAATATATATATTATAAATATCGATGCATATCAAATTGTGGTGCACTAGTGCATACTTTTGATAGAATTGCCCTGGTGCTTCATAACTAAAATACGCATCGAGGCTTCAAAAATATGTCGTACACATTGGTGCTTAGTATATGTATTTTGAAGCTCCAATATGTATCAGTACATAGCACATTGGTGTGTATTAGATATAATATGCACATTGTCGGTATTAATGCACCAAGGAAAAAACCTTTGCTAGAACCTCTGCTTGCCCATGATTTTTAGTTATAGAGATTCAAATTTGTTAAAACATCCGCTACCAATTGCAAAGGTTTTATTAAAAAAAAAATGATTATTTTGTCTAATCTTGTAACACTAAAAACCTTCGCTAGAAGTTGTTTCTCTTTTAGTGCTAGTTTTATGATTCACACTCATCCCTTCATCGTCACTACATGGAGGCAGAAGCAAACGAGTTTTCTCATCCATACTTCAAATATAGGGTTATCAAAGCTTCAAACTGAATGAAAACCATGAGTCCAACACACATTGTTGTAGTGGTGTGCATGTGATCCATCTACCTTGACCACCTCCCAAAAAAATCTCTAAATGTGTATTTTCCTTGTTGATTATACTTTCACTCTCATTCCCTTTACCATTATAGAGATACATCTTTCGACTATAGATTTTGCATATCAAATAGGGGAATTTGTAGATAACTTCAACTCCTCCCTTTGTAGGGTTGTTTTGACACACTCTCCAGCTCCATAATGCTCTCCTTTCCTATGGATTATCTCAAAATAGTTCCACATATGTGGCAACTTGTATTTTTTGTGCAATTAACATCACCATTAAAATATGTGGGCATTTTTCAACTAGCATATGCAACCATCGAACCAAATCCAATTTCACTCCATCTATATATTTTTCTCTTTCAACTAATCATAGAATAACCAGAACCAATGGGGTACATAATGGAAGTCATGGCACCTATCATCACTTACATAGAAGTGATACTTCTTCAATATTACTCATTTGTCTTTGCTAATATAGGGACCATGCCTATATGTGATATGGACCATTAAGAAAACTTGCTTTAAATGATAATATTGACTATGAATCTCATTTTAAGGCTGGAAGGTGTCCTTCTTGACAAAATAAACCATTGAAAGTATGTACCAACAAGAAAGGTATCTTCGCAAATTATATACCATTCATCTTGCCATCAAGGTTCCATCAAGCCACATGGGCATGTTGAACATATTGTTGGGTCTTTTCCAAGAATTCTTGGATTAAATCATAGACTCATACCTAGTTTCACAAAGAATTATTGGCATAAGTTAACTATAACATTAATTTACAAGATCAAATTTATGAGTGAGAAAATGTTACTCAAATGGGACATCACCAATTGTACATTTTTTCTTTATTTTCCATTGTCTATTTGATAGTGACACATTTGAAGCTCTGCATTTCAACCACCATACTCCCAAAATTCATGCTCTTTGCTCTCAATAATGCATTAGTTCAATAATGTCATTGCACCACACTCTAGGCATGTCTCATCTATGCGAGTTTTTGCATAATATGTTTGTCCCTCTAGCCTTTTATACATGATGTTATGAATAAAGCCTCTTGATGAAGTTGGTAGTGTTGCACAAAGCATTCTTACACATGGTTAGAATGCAAAAAATGATGAATGTATACATATGTGTCATAATAAAAACTAAATTATGCATGTTATCTACAACAACATGTGTTACAGAGTGTGTTTATTGTAACATACCAAGGCTTGCATTTCTCAAATGATCTTTCTCCCAAGTTCAATACTTTGTGCTTGTTCTTGAATTTCTAATATATTTATGTTTGTGTTATGCCATGAAAGCATTTAATGTGGGGTTTACAATCCCTAGAACCCATTCTTGCTTTTAGTAATTCCTTTTGGTTGGAAGAAGGGTTGGTGTTATGATGCCAAAATTTATGCACCACTCCCTTCATTGCTTCAATTAACTTCATGTTGGAATGAGGCAGGCTACCAATGAAGGCCCAAAAGTTTGTTTGCTTGGTTGTTTCAAGATGTTCTCTTCTAATAGAACACTTTCAAAGGGTTTTCACAATCACTTTAATGTGCTTAGATGTTGTCTTGTGTTGTTTATGATTTCTTGTGCTCTTGTTTATTATTGCTTGTGATAATACATGTCAACCTACATTACAATATTTCAAATGAGTTTTCTTCCCAATTATACTAAAAGAATCTACCAAGTTTATGACAATATGATTACCTAGTTTTGAATTATTTATAATCCTTACAACTACTAGTAATAATCAAACCATCCACATAAAGGATGACCAACAAAATTTTACCATTTTCAATATTTAAACAAATACTATGATTGGATTCACATCGTTTGAAACCATTACAAAGAAATAATCTATCAATCTTTTGATACCATGTACAAGGTGCTTGTTTCATACAATATGGAAATTTCTTCAATCTACAAACTAATGTCCCATCCTGCATAAATCTAGGTGGTTGATCCATATAAATTTCTTCTTTCATATATTGATGCAAGAAAGAACTTTTACATCCATTTGATGTACTTCATAGTCAAAATTAGCAAAACATTATTGTACTCTCCCTACCCACTACATCTCTATCCTAGTTAAAATCCATAAAACCGTGAAATATTAATTCACCATCTCCTACACACCTCAAACCATGAAGCATCGTGCCCTTAAACTATTAGAGCACATTCTTTGCAACAACCCAACGAATCTACTTCGACTCAACCATGCATTTGCTAAAAAACAAACATCAAGTCTAGTATTCACCATATACATAAGGTAACCAATCAACTACTTGTAAATAGATGGATCTACCGAATCTGAATTTGAATCTATTGATAACTTCATATTTGATATCATAGAAGTAGCCATGGGCTTACAACCGATCATCTTAAATCTCGTTAGAATCTCGATTGCATACTTATATGTGACATATACTATTCCAGGAAGACCTCACTTGTGTTAATGTTTATGCCATTATTATAGTTCTTTGCATTTCAATAGATAAGAGCAACATAAGAACAAGATCACTGAGAAATACACATTCACAAGAGACACAACATTTATCCTGGGAAACCCTCTAGGGGAAGAAAACCCAGCAAAAACTTCCTTATCATAAATTGCCAATACAATGTCAAGAGATAACTCAAACCAATACAGAAAGTCATCTCCAAAAGATGTGCCACTCTTCTCCCTCTCTCATTTGTCGGTAATAGATCAGAACTTGTATCTCAAACTGAGCAAGTGAGTTGTGATCAAATGAGGCACTAACCTCCTGTATTTATAATAGTTCTGGCATGTGTGAAGTGTCTCTTCACTGGCAGGGCCAACTTCTTAATCTGGGTGGGTAAACCCACCTTTATTATATTTCTGGGTCTTCTTGTTAACTGTTGGGGCCAACTTCTTATTCTGCCTATTATAATTGTCTGTTGACCAATCCGCAAAAGGGTATTTGGTCCTTATACAATTACCGACATGATTAATCCACAATGGGGATTAATACAATGAATAAAATAACAATAATAATAAGAATACTCTTCACAGTTACATTATTTCAAAACTCCCCCTTAACAAGAAGGGTCTTCTTCAATAGCATCAAGCGAGAGAGGTCTGCATCATCAGTGGCATCAGGAGGACAGTATCGTCAATATCATCTTGAAACATTGGCTAGCATATTTACGAGTCATCAAAAGTTTTCTTCATCAGCAGCATCATCATTCTCGAAAGAATGCCATCATCATCTGCATCAAAATGTATCAGTAAAAATGATACCTCATCACAGCACTAGGCTGGCACATCACAGTACTACATTGGCTCAATGTCACAGCGGTCAAGTTGGTAGCTCAATGTCAGTCACATCTTGTCTTACGTCTAACAACGAGGTCAGAAGCAAGGAATCATCTTGCTTTACGTCGAACAACTAGGTCAGAAGCAAGGAACACATCATCATCTCGCTTTACGTCTAACAGCTAGGTCAAAAGCGAGGAATCATCTTGCTTTACGTCTAACAACGAGGTCAGAAGCAAGGACCACATCAACATCTCGCTTTACGTCTAAAAACGAGGTCAGAAGCGAGGAATCATCTTGCTTTATGTCTAACAACTAGGTCAGAAGCGAGGAACACATCAACATCTCGCTTTACGTCTAACAAAGAGGTCAGAAGCAAGGAATCATCTTGCTTTATGTCTAACAACGAGGTCAGAAGCAAGGAACACATCAACATCTCGCTTTACATCTCACAATGAGGTCAGAAGCGAGGAATCATCTTGCTTTACGTCTAACAACGAGGTCAGAAGCAAGGAACACAGCATCATGCTTTGCATCTAACAGCGAGGTCAGAAGCAATGACTCATCTTGCTTTACGTCTAACAGCGAGGTCAGAAGCAAGGAACACACAGCATCATGCTTTGCGTCTAACAGCGAGGTCATAAGCAATAACTCATCTTGCTTTACGTCTAATAGGGAGGTCAGAAGCAAGGAACACACAGCATCATGCTTTACGTCTAACAGCGAGGTCAGAAGCAATGACTCATCTTGCTTTACATCTAACAGCGAGGTTAGAAGCAAGGAATATATATATACTCCCCCTTTCAGGGAGGGTCCTTTCGGACTATACCAAGCTTATCTCGAAAGTGTTCAAACTTTACACGAGATAGAGGTTTGGTCAACACATCAGCAACTTGTTCATCCGTGCTAATGTACTGGAGCTTCAAGGCTCCTCTCTATACCATGTCACGGATGAAATGATAGTGGATCTCTATGTGCTTCGACCTGTCGTGGAATACAGGATTCTCTGTCATCTTTATGCAGCTCTGGTTATCACATCGAATCACGGTTGCTCTCATCTCAAAGTCAAATAGGCCAGTTAGCAACTTTCGAAGCCATATAGCTTCGCAGCTAGCAGAACATGCGGCAATGTACTCTGATTCCACTGTGCTGAGAGAAATACTGGATTGCTTCCTACTCTACCACGAGATCATGGTTGATCCCAAACTGAAACAGCATCCGGAAGTGCTTTTTCTGTTTGCAACGCTTCCTGCCCAATCTGCATCATTATATCCACTCAATGTGAAGTCATGATCTCCATCATAGCTGAGTCCATAACCCATTGTACCTTTAAGGTACCTCATGACATGTTTTGCAGCCACTAGGTGAACACATCTGAGCTCTACCAAAAACTGAATCAAGGTGTTCACTGCAAAACAGATGTCTGGTCTAGTATTCGTCAGGTACATCAGTGATCAAATAATTTGTCTATACAGTGTGGCATATGTCAAGTCTGATGAAGTATTTACCAGCAGCTTCAGCTTCGCTTCCATGGGTGTATTCATGGACTTACATTCTAGCATGTTGAATCTCTTTAAGATTTCGACCGTGTACTTCCCTTGGTTAAGGAAGATTCTTTCTGGACTTTGTCATACCTCAAGGCCTAAGAAGTAATGCATTAGACCAAGGTCTTTCATTTCAAATTTTGTGGCAAGTCTCTTTTTACATTCAACGATGAGATTTTCTTCTCCAGTTAAGAATAAGTCATCCACATACAGTAGTAATATTACTGGTTCATTATCCATAATTTTGAAGTAGAGATTTGAGTCTTCTTTACTCTTGGTAAAGCCTAAGCTCATCAAGAAACTATCTATACGGTCATACCAAGCTCTAGGAGCTTGCTTCAATCCGTATAAGGCTTTCTTAAATCGGCAGACATGAGACTTCATGTCTTCAACCTCAAATCCTTGGGGTTGCTCTATATGCACTTCCTCTTCGATAACACCATTCAGGAAAGCTGTCTTCACATCCATCTGGTGCAGCTTCCATTTCATCTTGGCAGCAAGAGCTATAATGGTTATGATCGAAGTGTATCTTTCCACAGGAGTGAATGTCTCTTCACAGTCAATGCCTTCCTTCTGGGAAAAGCCATGAGCGACAAATCTTGCTTTATATTTGTCAATACTTCCATCAGCAGCATGTTTTATTTTCAAGAGTCATTTTGATGATACCACATCCTTACTTTTTGGTCTGGGAACTATTTCCCATACTTCTTTCTTCATTATGGATTGGTATTCCTCTATCATGGCATCTCCCCATTCTTTTCAAAGCAGGTAGGCTCTTCATCTGGGAGATCACATATCAAAGCCGCGTAACTGGAGAATGGTTTTGGTCTTTTCACCTATCTCAAGGCTCCTTCTAGAACAACATACTTCTCTCCATCTTGAATAAGCTCTCTTGCCCAAGCATGCTTTCTTTTATGGGAGAAGGTCATTTGAGGAGGTTCTTGATTTCTTAAGTGTTGATTCTTCATCAAAGGTCACGTCCCTGTTGATCTCAATATGGTAGTGACCAGGTATGTAGATTCTGAAGGCCTTGGATACCTCACAGTATCCCACGAGATACCTCACAGTATCCCACGAATAGTCCCTTCTTTCCAGAGGGTTCCAGCTTGTTTCTTTTCTCTTTCGGTATATGAATAAACACTGGACAACCAAATATTTTGAGATGGCTTACCTCTGTCTTCTTTGCGGTGAACATTTCTTCCGGGGTCTTGAACCCAAGTGCACTATGGGATAATCCGTTCTGCACATAAACAGTTGCCATTGCTGCTTCTGCCCATAAGCACATAGGAAGATCTTGATCTTCACAGCTTCCAGCATGGTTCTGTTCTTTCGTTCAGCTACACCATTTTGTTGGGGATCTTGATCCCAACATATTTGCAGAAGTTCACGAGCTCTTCTGAGGTATATTCTCCTCCATTATCTGACCTGAGTATCTTAATCTTCCTTACAGAAGGGTTCTCTTATCAAGGCTTTGAATTCCTTGATCTTGTTGAATCCTTCAAATATATCCAGGTCTTTTACGAGAATAATCATTTATGAATGATACATAGTATACATACCCATTAATGGAGGATGATGGCATTGGGCCACACACGTCTGAATGAATGAGTTCCAGTACTCCTTATGCTTTGTTGTCCCTCTTCGGAAACGGGTTCTTGACGTTCTTCCCTTGTGCACATCCATCGCATACGCCTTCATGGTCACCTTTGAGTTATGGTAAACCTCTGATCGCTTTGCATATGTATGGTAGCACCTTGTAGTTGAAGTGAGCTAATCTTCAATGCTAAGATTATTCAATGGCGTGGGTCATGGCAGCTTCTAAGTGACCCTATAGCTTATGCAAGTCATCTTCTTCTCTTCTAATGATGATTGCTCCATTTGCGGTCTCTTCTTTAGCACGTTGCCTTCTGCAACCTTCGCTATAGCTTCCCCATGTGACCTGGAGCAAGGTCAACAAAACAACAAGCAAGAATAATATCCTTCTTGATAATATAAAGCAATAGCATGAACAATCATCACAGTAGCTCCTTTAGAGCTATCACTTATAATTTATCTGAAGCAGAGATTAAAGGTAAGAAATACAATACGAAATGAGGTCAACACTCTCATAGTGTTGTGACCAAGCATTCTTCCATGGCAACCTGGAACTAACACACGAGGTTTCTCCTAGAGGAGGTGTTAGTTGTATCAAGCAAAATAATTACCTCTATATGCTCACATGTTATCAAGTATAATACTTTACGACGATTGTTATCTCAACTAAAGTCATTAGCTTGTGTACCTTTGAATCTTGATTAATCAAACCTGGAGCCTTGACCTCAAGAGTGAGTGCTTGCTTTTCTTCCAGGTCTCCTTCACTCAAGATGACTAGTGCTTTCTTCAACCTGTCTTCTGTACTGAGACAATACATTATCTTGACAGAAGTTTAGGTTAGAGGATAAGCTCTATGATCAACTTTCAATCCTTCTAATAATTTGATCATAGCTTCAACATGCAACACTGATTAAGATGATGTCATGACAAATAGATGTATATTAGAATAATCACACCTGGGTTGCATCATTCCTATGAATGTGTTGGATCTTGAAATCCTTCTGGATCTATGGCAAGAGATCCCTTCTCCTGCAAATACTCTTTAGGGTTTAACCATTAAACATATGTAAGTACATACCTCTGATAGCATTTGTAGGTAGTGGCTCCATCTGGTAGCAGCAGTAATCATTGCCAATTCTTGAGAAAATTTCAAGGGTGATTGCAACTGGTTCTACGGCTGCAATGACAACTGGTACTGTAACTGCAGCTGGTTCTGAGACTGCAATTGCAACTGCAACTTAGGGTTTTATGAGCAAACCCTAATTTTTCAAACTTCAAATTTTGAAATTCTGATCCAGGGGATAGATGCACTGGGCTGAGGCAAGTTAGTTGGTGCAGTCGAAATTTCAAAAATCCAACTTTTACCCTGTCAAATCTGATCTGTGGATTTCTGGACAGGTGCTTCTGGTACTTCTGGTACTTCTGGTACTGGTTTTCTGGTACTTCTTGTACTTTTGTGAAACTAGGGTTTCACTTTTCGGGAGATCCAGCCACTGAAAAGGTGCGCTCTAAGTTCCAAAATGATCCTTGGGGGAGGGCACAGCTTCCTAGGTGGTTAGGGAGCTGAAAAGATTCACTTTTGTAAAACCCTAATTTTTGGGTACGGTAACAGTGACGTTTTTCCTCTTGCAAATTGTGTTTCCTTCAGGTTGGCTCTAATACCATGTTAATGTTTATGCAATTATTATAGTTCTTTTCATTTCAATAGATAAGAGAAACATAAGAACAAGATCACTGAGAAATACACATTCACAAGAGACACAACATTTATCCTGGGAAACCCTCTAGGGGAAGAAAACCCAGCAAAAAATGCCTTATCATAAATTGCCAATACAATGTCAAGAGATAACTCAAACCAATATAGAAAGTCCTCTCCAAAAGATGTGCCACTCTTCTCCCTCTCTCCTTTGTCGATAACAGATCAGAACTTGTCTCTCAAACTGAGCAAGTGAGTTGTGATCAAATGAGGCACTAGCCTCCTGTATTTATACAAGTCCTGGCATGTGTGAAGTGTCTCTTCACTGGCAGGGCCGACTTCTTAATCTAGGTGGGTAAACCCACCTTTATTATATTTCTGGGTCTTCTTATTAACTGTTGGGGCCGACTTCTTATTCTGCCTATTATAATTGTTCATTGACCAATTCGCAAAAGGGGATTTGGTCCTAATACAATTATCGACATGATTAATTCACAATGGGGATTAATCCAATGAATAAAATAACAATAATAATAAGAATACTCTTCGCAGTTACAATATTTCAACAACTTGGACTTTGCCAAACCTCTAAGCCCAATAAATAGTGCATAAGGTTAATGTCCTTCATATCGAACTCACATGCCAACATTGTCTTGCACCATATTATGAGCTTCGTGGTACTACTTGTAAGTATAAGACCACTTACATACAAGAATAAAACAAGCATCTCATATCTATCAAATAAATAATAAATATTGGGATATGTAGCAATTTTAGTAAATCTCAAACCTAACATGTGCTTATCTACTCAACACTTGGTGCTTGCTTTAGCCTGTAAAGGGAATTCTTCAATTTGCATACATGGGTCTCTTACCCATGCACCTCAAATCCTCTTGTCTGATTGATGTATACTTCCTCCTCAATCAAACCATTAAGAAACATTATTTCTACATCCATCTAATATAAACCAAAAATTAATGCTAAAGTCATAGTGGAACTTATGGAAGTGTACTTGGCAACTAGAGTAAATGTCTCCTCATAGTTAATTCCCTCTCTATGGGAGAATTCTCTCACTACAAATTGAGCTTTGTACTTTTATATGCCACCATTTGTTGCATGATACACCTTATGCAACCCCTTGGAATCAATAACCGAATTCCCCACTAATCTCCGCACAATCTCCCATACATCATTTTTCATGTCAAAGTTACAATCATCCACCATGCCACTCTACCATCCATGCTCACCTACTACCTCATAACTAAAAGGCCATGCGTTAATGATGGAAGGCATTGATGCAATATGATTCATAAAAAGGCATGAGGATGATGCACTTGAACGGATGCCTTTGGAGATCCAAATTGCTCTTGTGCATCATATGGAAGGGTAAGCCACATAAGATTCCTCACTGAACAATATTAAAGCATCAATTCCACCTATAGAAACTAGAAGGCTCTACATCAATGATGGAAGACATTGATGCAACATGATTCATAAAAAAATAGGAGGATGATGCACCTCAATGGATGTCTTTGGAGGTCCAAATTTCTCTTTTGCATCCTATATATGGGTAAGCCACATAGGCTTCCTCACTTAATAGTATTAAAGCATCAATTCCAACTCAGATTTTTTATTTCTCTAGGTCAACCTTTGGGACAACAAGTGTTTATCCATCCCCACCCTCTATCGGAGGCTCTTGGGATCTTCAGGACCATGCATCCTCATCAAAATTCACATCTCAGCTCACTACTATCTTCTATTTTGATGGAATGGAGACTCCATTAGAGGACTCATTGTATCCAACAAAAATTATATTCAAACTGGGGGGTTCCAATTTAGTTATTTTCTCCCCACGAATGTAAAAATGTACAAGACAAACAAAAAACACAAAAGCATGATACCTAAGGTTTTTTCACCAATGAAATATTCCTCTAGTGTTTTGTCCTTCAATACTTTGTGAGGGAACTTATTCAAGATGTAGACAATTGTATTACATGCCTCTTCCTAAAGGAACATAAGCAAATCTAGGCCATGAACCATAATCTTTGCTATCTCAATATTGGATCTATTCTTCCTTTTAGTAGCTCCATTCTATTGTTGGTTGTAAGGCATTTCTTCCTCCCTCTTGATCACCACTTCTTTGCCAAAGGAATCTAAATTCTTGGAGATGGACTCTCCTCCATTATTATATCTCAATTCATTTATCTTCTTACCTGTCTAGCTCTCCACAAGAGCTTTAAACCCTTGGAACCTACTAAATACTGCATCCTTGGTCTTCATAAAATAAATCCAAGTTTTTCCTAGAAGAATCAGTATGTCGATGAAGTTAATGAAATGGGTCCACATACATTTGAATGTACCAGATCAAGAATCCCTCTCAATATATGCTTACTTCTTGGGAAAGTAACCTTGGAATGCTTTCCAAGTGTGCATCCCTTGCACATTCGTGTCCTCTCCACCTTGAAATCACACAATCCCATCACCATGATCTTCAAGAGACACAAAGCACCATAGTGAAAATGGCCTAAATATGTGTGTCATGGCTTGCATAGATTGTCACTATTGTACACCAAAGTTTCATGCTTCAAAGGATCTTCTAGCAAGTTACTTGTAAAGGCCACCCTCACACACTCCTCTAGCCAAAATAATAAGGATCGAGGATGTATGTTTTACTGATCACTTGTTGATATCAAACACAACCATACACTTTAGATCTACCAGACAAGAAACCAAAAGAAGAGTCTTGGTTAAAGTAAAGATACATAATACCTCATCTAGCTCAAGAACTTATCCTCTTAACATGCAAAATGAGATAGAATCCATCTCAATAATTTAGCAATTGGCATCATCACCAGGCTACCCTTGCATGCTAAAATTCCATTCTTCTGCTATGAAGAAATCAGATACATTGGTTATGTCTCAAATCTTCATTATCCACATACCACCCGACACTAGAAACAATTTTTATCTTTTTTAATCAGTGTAACTCAAAAATATTTGTATTGAGTAAAAGGTTGTGACAAGGTTCACAACAATAGTACAAAAAAATCTATTTTTTCCAGTTCAAGACAGTTTATTAAAAGGAAACTAACAACTATATTATCTCTATAGTCATAATGGACTAGAAATGGTTGCTTCCTCAAATCCCAACATGTATAGATTCTACAATATTGACCTAAATAACTAAATACTTTGTAGAACATACAAAACTAAGAAAATGTGTGTCGACTAGTTGCCTCGTCTTGAGCTAATATAAATGAATCTATATCCACTTTCACAATTGTTACTTTTTCGGGAAGCTACTAGATCATTTCCTCTTCCTTTCGAATTCCACAATGCGAGTTGATGGACTACGCCTAGTTGGTTGTCCCTAATTGATCCCCTTTGGATAAGTTTGTAACCATTGTGCGAAATATAGTGTAATCGGATTCCAAAACTGGGATTTGTATTTTAAGTTAGACCAAAGTTCCCATCACTGAAGAAATTTGATGGTGGTCTTACTATCACGTTCCTTAATTCCTCTTGTAGCTTCAGCTACAACATATTTTTCTTCCTGTATGGCTTCCTCATGAATCTTCAATTCCCTATGAATCTCCTATAGTGCTCTATAATCCATAAAAATACTAAAATAGAGTATAATTGAACTGGAAAATGCGATTTATATGGCTAAAACCTGCCCTTTTCAAATGAAAACTCAAAGCAAACAAAAAGGTCGAGTGCAGACTAAAATAAAAAGCCACATAACCTGCAAACGAAAAACTAACAGACAAAGAGAAATGTGCATTTTCCCCAAATATTACGAAAGGGGACTGATTGCCAACTAAAAAAAGAGGCAAAATTGCTTAGAAACTGGAAGGGATTTATCCAAGGAAACCCTATTCCAGTCACCAATATATGGCATCCCCTAAGGATTAGTCTCTGAGTGATTCCTTCAACCATAAAACCAAAAATTCCCCTAGTTGAAGTGATATGCCAACAAAAAGTCTATGTTCCCCAATCCGCAACACCAATTTCAAAGAAACAAGAAGAATACCAATGAGGGAAAGGAGCCAGCTTACAAAATATATAGAGTGGGAAGAAGACCATACAAAACAACTAGAACATGAAACCAAAACTTGTTTGTCCCAAGCTAAATTTGATTCACCTGAATTCCCACTCCAAATAGCCCACCGCTTGAGCCATTATCCCACAAAGATCCCAAGGTAGAGCATCTACTCGTTCAAAATCATGTGCAAGTAAATGCTAAATCATGTTGGGAGGGGGGAGTGGTCCTTTCGCCATAGTTAATCCATCGTATGACAACTTTTCTTTGTACTTTTCCTTGTGGAGAATTGAATGTTGTTGGGCACAGGCCTATTTTGAGGTAAGGTCTAATTTTGGAGGGTAAAACCCAATTTTGGAGAAGAACAGCTATCAGAAAAAGCAGCACGTGCGAGGGAAAGTTGCATGCAAAGGAGGAAAGCATGCAAGGCATCCAGGCAGGAAAACCTAACCATGTTAGGGTTAGGGTTTTGGTAAGAGATTGTAACAGCTAAGAAGCTTGTAAATTAGTATAAATAAGAACCTAGGTGGTCTAGGTCGGGGTTGGTGTGTTTTAGGTTCATTGTTGTTCGGGTTTTAGGACTATGGGAAAGGTTCCAACTAGTTTTGATATGATTTTGGTAAGCTGTTGAGTTGTAGAAGAGTTAAATAACTAGATCTTGAGGGTTAGATCACAGGCTGAGGAGCCTGGTGTGATCTAGTCCACCTCACAGAGGTTGTTGAACCTATTCATGATTGTATGATCGGAAGTGTATTGCGCATAGCGCCATATTTTGCAGAAAGCTAATATAATAACCTAAGAATCCAGATCTTTGTGGACGTAGCCCAAGAGGGGGTGAACCACGGTAAAAACATGTGTTATGTGTGTTGTTTATTGCATATTTACCTTCTATCAGTAGTTAGAATATGAATGGATGAATGAATGATTCACTTAGATCTATTAGAATGCATGCATAGGCTTAACAGATGAATGAATCCTACGAATAATAGAGAGAATAATTAGAACAAGGCCTGAGAATATTAATTAAATCCCAAATCCCCACTCTTTCCTAGACTGCAAGCACTTGAGCATTGCAGTCACCCATAGAACTATCTCGAGTGAGACTGCGCAGTACATCCTGTGTGTTGTGTTGCCTTCTGGTTTACCAGGAGGGTCGATAGTTTTAGAGGGTTTTGTTGGAAAACTGTTCAGATCTGAACCTAGGTCAGCCCAAGAAGTAGATAGAGAGATTGATAACCGACAAATGGTTTTTTTGCTGGCTAGAACTGCATGGGATTGATTGAATGGGATCCGTAGAAGAAGCATGCAGAGAATGAAGGTATAAAAAGGAATGTTCAAGTTGTGGAATCCAACGAAGGCAGAGATCAAAAGATGGTTAAAACCAAAGGAACTTGAGTTTGTGCAAAAGGATAACACCACACAAATACCTGAATAAATATGTGTTTAGTGACCTGCATGAAGTATTTTTCTGTGATTTCCCGCATGTGTTGCAGGCGTGGCTATTGAGGTTAAAACACAACCACCCTACAAATCGAATCAGACAACTTGAGTGGAATCCTGTGGAGATCACGCAATTACAACAAATTCATGCACGTAGTATATTTCTGGCTAGACAGTATTGTTGCAGGATTTATCACCGAATTTGCAGTAGATACCCTGAAGTCGTACATCGCAACAGAGCAGGAATTTTTAAAAGGACCTAGAGGTAGGTATATCAGATCGTTGTATACTTCAATCAAGATTTTATTGTATAACAACGGTGTGATGACTATGGGATCAGACGGTTAAACTTCCCCGCGTGCATGGGGAAAGGGGAGAAACACTGACAAGAGTTGGAGAAATGAAGGAAGAGATGGATAAGGGAAAGAAGGAGGAAGCAATGGACCTAATCATGATGGAGGAAGATCAGATAAAACAGATGATGGCAACAGCTAGAAAGACGTGCAGTGGAGTACCTATTAGTCTTTAGTTTTGACTATATTTTTGCCTATATCATGTCAAATATACCTCCATTTTCATATCTAGTATCATTTCCTTCTAGCCTTACCATGACACATTTGACATCCTTTTACAACTAAATGGGGCTATTCAAGGTATTCCTATGATTCAAGTTATGTTTAATGCATTTTGATATTTTAAACTAATGTTGATACTAACGTGACATGAGTTAGGTAYTGTTCCTTTGAAACAAAACTTATCGATACCAGGTACCGGCTCGCACTTAGTGGAGATGCCAAAGAATATGCCAAAGACTTGCACGACATGGCCAGAGTGGATTGATAGTCTGATTCATATGATTGATTGAGTCATAACTCAATATGCTGACTTAGGGCGAGATTATAGAATTGTTTTATTAAAATGCTTTATGATCCACGCTTCTTGACACTACATGTCATGAAGCTGTGAAGTTCGTTTTAACTGACTATGAGTCATTTTCAGATCTGAGATCCGTTTAGATTAATGCACCTATGTTTAAAACTATTTTGGAGAGGATCTATAAAAACTGGGATCGCTCTCAAGAAACGTTGGTTACAATATGCTATGTGATACGATTTTTGATAATACAATTTGCTATGCGTTATGTTATTCGTTGTTAAATGATTTGAGTTGTTTTATGAATTATGGAGCGTGAAGTATGAAACATTTTTTGCATGGAATGATCTGAGTAGCTATGGTTTTGTTTTAGGGCGATTGCACCTCTTGGTTGGGCCCGCCAACAGGTTCAATTCGCTGTCTCTTTTCCACAGTAGAGTTAGTTTATTTTCAGTTTTAGAATTTGCATGTAAGTTAGTTTTGAGTTTGGAATTACTTTGTTAGATTCTTGCTTAACCATTCTTTGGTTAGATCATTTTCAGTATGATATCATCTCATAGATTGATGAATGTTGAATGTGTTATTTATCCCTGCAGAACTTGAAGAATGAACCAAGTGCTTAACCTAGATTTGCTATGTTTTTAGTTTTTAGTTTGATCATGATTTAAGGGGAATGCGAGTTTAGATTTACTTTGTTCTGTTAGGATAATTAGCTTATAGTCGGATTAAAGGAAGCTTCCAGTACCTGTAGGGTAAATAGGACATTTATTTGTTTCACCTGTGGTTAGATTTAGAACTGTTTTTTATGCTTAGATTAAAAGGTTTTTAAAAATGATCTATCTTTTATGGTTTGGATAGATATGATGATGATTAGATGTTTAAGCTAATGATAGATAGTCTTGGGAGATTACATCGGATCAGAAATAGAAGTACCTGTACTTAAACTCAGAATTGTTTTCATTTGATGAATTAAACAAGAGATGATTAGCTTCAAGATAATCATTAGGGTTCAGTTTCTAAGAGTAAGTTTGTGTTTTCTTCTCAGAATAACCTTTAGATAGGAATTAGAATCTTACCAGCACATACAGTGTAGCAGCTCTAAGTTCACTTACCCTAGTTTGACAATTCAGTGTTTTCAGGTAATTAAAAATCTTTAATATAACAGCCTGACAGTACCCTACCAATATAAGATGAATAATAAGAAGAGAGCCATAGTTGATAGAGAGGGCTTGGCAAGTGATGAGGAAGAGGTAGAGGATCTCTGGGCTATGGAGCAGATTGAGGAAATCTTGTGTGCAACTTATGAAAGGAAAACCAACGGTTCAAGGGTAAGAACAGAAGGCAGAACTCCAATCCAGATCCATGTCATTGTGGAACCCATAACCCCATGTGTGACTAGTACACCATAAAGAACACCACCATTTAGACAACCTAGTTTTAGTGGAAGAAAGATAGCAGGAACTACATCCAAACAAGGAGCAACAACTGAAGGAGCCAGTTCAAGAAATAGCAGTCAAATATCTACACTGAACGAAGGTAGTAGTTTAACACAGTTTAAGATGACAGGACATGATCCCACGATCATGTTACCAGAATTTCAGGGGAGGCATCTGAGGACCCTGAAAAGAATTTATTTATCTGTGAGAAGATCTAGGAAGAAAAGTATATCACAGATGAGGATACAAAGCTTGCGCAGTTAGCTATCACACTAAGAGACCGCGCACTAGATTGGTACATGAGCCTAGCTGTAAACAATCCACCAGGAGTAAGAAGGACTATTGCAGATGTGAAGAAGATATTGATCAATGAATTCCAGAAGCCTAGCTCAGAAGATCAGTACATGAATGAGATGATTGAAGTCAGGCAGAAACCAAGTGAGTCCATTTGGGAGATTGATCAAAGGTTTAAGCATCTCAAAGGTAAGATGAAGTATGTCATGACTGACATGCAACATAGACACCTCTTTGTGAATTCATTGTTACCACATTTGAAATACCCCTTGAGACAACAGAAGTTCCAAACTCAAGCAGAGGCTCTGTAGGAAGCCTTACAACTGGAAGAAAACCAGTATCATAAGACAGATCCAACAATAGAGGAGTGGAAGGAGGATCTGAAGAACCTTACATTTCAGCTTAACCAAAATAAGAGCAAAGAGAAAAGAGAAGTTGTTTGGTGTACCACATGTAGGACAGAAGGACACCATAAGAATGAATACCCAACTTTCGCGCAGTATATGGCAACAGGAGTACCAAACCCATTTCCAACAGGAGAACCATGGTGCGAGATCTGTAAGACGCATGGACATGATCCATATCATTGTCCCATGATGCATAAGTACTAAACAGTACCCAAGAGTTCATACTGCAATTTTTGCAAGTCAGTAAGTCATGGTGATAAAGATTGTACGACAATGGAGATGATGAGGGAAAGAACTTTATATACCTATAGGGTGCAGGAAGAAATGATGACAGGGAAAGTTGAACCTGATTTTAACCAAGTACCACCTCCATACAACACTACGCAGCAGCAGTATAACACTGCACAGCCACAATATAACACTATGCAACCACAATATAACCCTGCGCAATATAATCAGGTACCTCAGTACAACGCACCACGAGGAGATCGAGCTGGACATAGAGGTGGAGGAAAAGGTAGATGAGGGTTTGGAAGAGGTAGAGGTCCAGTAGTGTGCCACAACTACCAATAGGCAGGACATTATGCAAGGGAATTTCCACTCCCACTAGCAACATGTATGTACTGTTGCGCAACAAACCATGACACAGAAGAATGCCCGACACTTTTGGGAAAAATTCAAGAAAAGAGGAACCAAAACAACCATAATGTTTAGTGGATATTTGCAGAAACCAGGGATGAGGGAAGAAATATCAGCATAGTCATGTGAGGAGGCGCTAAGACAAGACCTGACGCATTGAGACAAGATCCAGCACAACACCAATGGGTGAAGAAAAATACTAAAAAACGGAAGCAGTTTGATGCGCAGAAAGAAAAGGAGATATTCAAGGAGGGAAAACATGAGTTCCTCAAACAAGATGTTGCATCTACATCAGTCGCACAACATATTCAGAATGTACCAATGTACGAGATGCCTTCATCAATGGACCACAGGGTTGAAGCACAACCTTTAAAGCAAGTAAGTACCATAAAGACTTTTCTGCAATCCTGTGTTAATCTACTGAATGATCCATCATCTATTAAAGTTTTGCAAAATATGTTACAAAGATGTAACACAAAGGCAGAGGGGAAGTTAGAGCAGAAAACAGTCAACCACCTCCATACAAGAAGGAGGACAAGCAAGGAATTCAGACTCAATGCTAACATTGGAGATTTCAATATGGGGGATATTATATTGGACTTAGGATCCAAAGTAAATGCGTTACCCAAGAAGACATGGCAGTGTATGGGAGATCCCACACTAGGCTATTCACTTGTCCAGTTGAAATTAGCAAATCAACGTAGAGTTCTACCCATTGGCAGGCTTAAAGGTGTGACAACAGATTTAGATGGAGTGTGCACTAAGGCAAACTTTGAAGTAATAGAGATTGTATATGGCACAACACCATATCCAACATTGCTTGTACTAGATTGGGAATTTGATAACTAGGCCATAATAAACTCGAAGACAAGGAAAATGGCATTTGAATCGGGTCAGTATAGAGTCATTGCACCATTATATCCTTCAGAAGGAGAAAGGCTTGTAGAACCCACCTGTTTAGATTTGGAGGAAAACAACCAATTGTACAGAACCACCGTGCGCGAAGAAGATTATGTTAATTCAACCGCAGATGGGGCACTCAGCCGGAGAAACATCGCATCATGTACTTCTGACTTAGATACAGGTACGGAAAATTGACAGCAGATATTACAGGAAGTCTCCACAAGAAGGTGCGCAAGAATAGATCGTGCAGTAAGATGGGTTGGTACAGAAATAAGGGAACCTCCCAGTTTTCATGGGGTAAACGATTTAGAAGAATTCCTGACAAAGTATGTGTTGGATCATGTTGTCATTGATGCCAAAGGTTTAATTAATTGATGTCAAAGGATTGATGTCAAGTGATTGATTGATGTCAAGGAATTTATTGATGCCAAAGGATGATTGATTGATTGATGCCAAAGGATGATTGATTGATTGATGTCAAGGAATTGGTTGATGCCAAAGGATGATTGAATGATGTCAAAGGTCAAAGGTTTGATGTATACATGTCTTATCATAGTATATTGATGAAGATGGATCAATGAGTTGTCATTGATACATGATGCATAGATGAAGATGGATCCATGTGGTTTCATTGGTATATGATGCATTGTTGGATGGATGTAAAGATGAATCATTATTGTCTTATCATGGTTGATAGGTGTACAAATGTATGAACTCCAAAGTGGTCCCCTTATGGTGAAATCCCTCACGGCAAGACGCTTTATGGTTGAGTTATCCTAGAAGTATGGTTGGAGAACCCATGCTTAAATGTGGAATAATGAGATGAAGATAAGTGAATTTGTCAGTGAAACTATCCTAGATGGATAGTGCTTATCTTACCATTTCCGGTGGTATGTGGATTGTCACATAACTCTTCATGGTTTCAGAGTTATGGCCTTACGAAGTTGGAGGACCCTCATATGTAGGCTTGAAGCCCCAAAAGGTCAAAGAAGTCAAAGAGCTTGCAAAGAAGAAATTATTATTTAAATGGTAAATAAAAGTGACCAAGTCAAGGAGGAATATTTAAATGGAGAACTTTCTAATTATGGAAAGTGGTTAACCTTAAAATAGGTTAAGTGACCTAGAAATGGGTTGAGTGACCTAGAAGTGGGTTAAGTGACCTAGAGGATGCTTCTAAGGAA
This sequence comes from Picea engelmannii, assembly GCA_009831015.1. NCBI lineage: Eukaryota > Viridiplantae > Streptophyta > Pinopsida > Pinales > Pinaceae > Picea > Picea engelmannii. Next base: position 155,177 of record ML783213.1, on the reverse strand, counting down.
GCTACTTGGAGAGTATAAATAAGAGGCAAGGGCCTCTTGTGAAAAATATCTCTAATGTATTTCTTAAACATGTATAGAAGATCTATTCTGAGAGAGAGATGATCTTGAGGATCTCATGGATGCATCAAAGTTTTGGCAAGTCTGAGATCATGATGGCAGAAGTCTCAGAAGTTCAGAAACCCTAGTTTCTGAGGTATACACGGGCTGTAGTGAGCCAGGGTGCATACATACGCGGGTTGAATGAGGACAGGGTGCGTACAGTGGATGAAGTCATGTATACTTGTGTGTGAGTTGGTGTGAGGCTCTTGAAGACTAAAGTAGGTTCCAGATCTACATTCTATGGGCTCAGATTTGCCATAGAAATTCTGGTATGGTTACATTATTGTCTTGATGGATACTATTGCTTGTTGTGTGGTGAATGCTTAAGGCATTTTTGGTATGGTTGTTGCGATGTGGTTTGTGTTGGTTGATGGAGTGAGAAACACTCTTATGATTTAGTTATGATATGATTTTTATAGTATGTTGATTTCTTATACATGATTGAGTAGCATTCATATTGTATGGTTGAGGAGCATGAGTAAGTTGTTGGAGAGCTTGGATGTGTTGTGATTGGTTATGGGTCAGATTGGACAATGAGAGACAAAAGAGAATGTGATTGAAGGTTGCAGAAGATATGAGTGTGTGATGAAAAGAAAACCCTAGTTGCTCAGAAGTGATACGCAAGTTGTAGTACAGACTGGTCGTGTACATATGCGAGTTGTACTACTGGTAGGGAGCGTACATACACATGTTGCACTAACGACAGGTCGCGTACCTATTGACAGATTGATATCTGTTGAGGATCGTTGCCCCATCTCAGTTGGTGTTGAGGATGTAAGTTGAGTCTTACATTATAGAGTTGGTGCTCTTGTAGAGTTGTACTCTATTCAGTTGTTGTTGATAACCCAAGGATTGTAGTCCGTAATAAAAATAAAATTGTACATACATCTTGTGGTCTTTGTGTTCCTTGTGGTGATGATTTGTTGATGATATATTGTTGATATATGTTGCTGATATATGTTCACATTTAACTGATTATAAATGCCAGCAATAAGTAATGAGTAAATGGTGATTGCTAACTAATGATTTTTGTGTAAGAGGGAAGTTTTGGGGAAAAGAGCCCTACACTATTCACCCCCCTTTCTCAGTGTAGTTGGTGTGTCCAACAATTGGTATTAGAGTAGGCCTTCACTATAATCCTTAACAAGCTTGGAGGAGATCCATAGACACACAAATGGATGATGAAGTTCCAATCCTTGATGAGGAAAACTATTCTACTTGGAGAATAGAAATGAGAGTGAATTTGAAAGAGATGGGAGCGGGTATTTGGAAGGCAGCCATTGGTGGATCAGTTTCCTTGAAGAACAAGTCAAAGTTTGAGCTCAAAGGGAAGGAAAGAAGAATGATGCATTGGCTCTCAAGACCATTCTTAGTGGACTCTCAAGCCCTATCAAAGAGAGCATGGGACAATGTACTTCTGCCAAGGATCTATGGCTAAAGCTAGAGGAGACATAACAAAGCAAGAGGGAAGATATTGAAGACAACTCCATCAAGATCAATGAAGGCAAAGAATCATGTGATGATGTTGGCAAAGAGGAAGATATTGAAGACAATTCAAATGAAGGCAAAGAATCATGTGATGGTTTTGGCACAAAGGAAGATCTTGAAGATATTTCAAATGAAGGTAAAGAATCCTCAAAGACGCTTGATTGCAATAATTCAAAATGTGATGATATTGAATTTTTCTCTACAAGTGAAGAAGAAAATCTAGAAATAGTTTGTATGGAATCAATTGATTGTTATCCCATGGAAGAAGTAGAAGAAAAAGTATCAGAGCTTAAAGAGAAAGTTGAAAGAGGTCTATATGAATATAGCAATGACCACTATTATATAGACTATAGCTATCTTTCGGATAACACAAAAAAAAATTCTTAAGAAGAGTCAAAAGCACATCTTGAAGTTAAAGGAAATGCTCAAGGAACAAAAAGAGAGAAATAAGACTCTATTAGAAGAAAAGAAAGAAGAGATCACAAGACTAAATAATGAGAAAGAAGATAAGAAGGTAGATGATGAGATTAGCAAAAGTTTTGAAATTATTGTCCATCTCAAGACCCAAATTGAAGAAGCCAAAAGGGTAGAAGAACTATTGAGGAATCAAATAAATGAAAAGGAAGAGTCATGCCATAAGTTAGAAGCTGAAGTTTTTGATCTTACAAAGAAAGTAGAGAAGTCAAACAAGTTCTTGAATAGCTCACAAATCTTGAATGAAATCTTGGAAAGTCAAAGATCACCAAATGATAAATCAGGTCTTGGATACAAGAGAGAAACTACACATGTTGAAGCAAGCACCTTAGAGAAGCATGAGGTAAGTCCCTTACTCTCAAAGGATGAAGATAATGTTGCAAGTCAACCATCTACACAAGGAAAGGAAAATTTCAAAAGAACAAAGCAATGAAGACATCAAGAAGCCATCCTTACACCTCAAAGAAGATGGACACCAAAGAAAAGGTATGAAAGTATTTTTCATGGTCAATGTTACTCATGTAATGAATATGGTCACAAAGCTTTGGAATGCAGATCTTATGCAAGGAGAAATAATGGAAGATTTCATAACACCATAAGGTGTTGGAGATATGATCAAGTGGGACACATTGTTGTTCATTGTCACAGCATGAGATGCTACATTGTAGTCAATTTGGCCACAAATCCGAGGATTGTTGGAACACAAGAAGAAATTCCATGATGAGGACTTCATATAGCATGACAAGAAGAAGGAATGAAGTTCGGAAAGGAGACATCTTTGAAAAAATGGAAGCTCAGAGCATATGGTTGATACACTCCATTGATGATATCTTATGGCACATTGTATGGTGTTGATGTACATGGGTGTTGTGCATGGTGGGCACACAATTTGGTACATGATGTACTTGGTTGATGTTTTATTCATGATTCTCTATTTCATTGTTGACATATCTTTTGTTTCATGGTATGGCATGAGTTTGATGCATGGACAAGTCCAAGGATCGTCATGTGGTAGCATATTATTCATTTTGAAGAGAATATAGTGTTGATATTATGGTAGCTATGGGAGGTATTTACCTCCACGTGTAAACCTGATGAGAATAGAATATTCTGGGAAGCAAGAAGAAACCCTAATGAGTTGGATAATAACCCTAGAAGACATGTGGGCTCAAGAGGATAATTTGTATTAGGTTATTAGCCTCCAAGAGAAGAAGTTGGCCAGAAGAAATAATATATACTGAACAGACAGATACCCAGAATCAGAAGTCAACCCAGGTAGTTAGCCAGATTTACTATAAATATAGGAGGTCGATCTTCATTCTGGCAGGCAGTCTCAGAATTGCAGAGCAACACTTGTGTGCACTGCAGTGCCTAGTTTTGTGCGCAGGTTTGGAGAAGAGCTTCCATTGCAGTTATTGCAGCTAGTAGATCATGTTTGGCTTGGATTATCTCTTGGTTAGGGTTTAGACTATCTGATCAACTCTTTCTGGTGCGCTATCCTTGGGGAAAGGTGCACTACCCTTTGTTTGGCTATCTAGCCTAGGGTTTGCTTCTGGAGTGATTCTCTGTCAAGGTTAAGGTGCTCAGAGGGTGGCCTTGGCCTATGGTTGGGAGACAATAGCGATATTGTCAATGGTAAAATGAGCACATTCATTCATATTCTAACAAGTTATGGGCCCACACTGCCTTCATTCAGTCTAACCGTTGGAAGGAAACATAGTCGTAAAGATATTAAGCTCGTTGAAGAACTGTCACTAGGGTTTCTAGCAGGAGCAGTCACCATAGCACTACCGTTAGGGTTACTAGCAAGTGGAATTGTAGAAACCCTAATTCTCTCATTGAGGCACCTTAAGTGAAGGGATTAACCTAATTTTTGGATAGATCAGTGCGCCCTAGCCTAGCACATCTCCTGATCCTCTCAGCAAGCCAAGACTTCAAGTTTGAGTTTTTGGTGAAATCTAGGGTTGACCAAGTCAAAGCAGCCATGACTTACTCTATGAAGTCAGAGAACAAGTTAGACGGAGCTTCTAACTTCAGAGCATGGAAGACAAGGATTGACCTCATCCTTGCCAAGAATAAAGTGTTGGATATCATGAAAGGAAAGATCGTGGAACCAGAGTTTGAAGAAGGAAAAGAGAAGGAACCGCAGAACGTTGCAGTTAT
>ML783213.1:106305-140209 GCA_009831015.1 Picea engelmannii | reverse complement strand
AGATGAGGGGACACATGTTGGAGGTGGAGCTGCTCACATTGGATCCAAAAAGCTTCGAGAATATCCAAGATTTCTTTACAAAATTCAAGGATTTACTGTCGCAACTCAAAGCTTGCGGGGTTGATAAATTGAAGGAGGAGAAACAAATAGTTCTCACCATTCTCTCCAAGATTGGTCTTGAATTTTCTGTATTCGTATCTATATTTCATACTGTCAGATTCACCTCTGGAGCCACCTGGAAGATGCCTTCTCTTGAGGACTTTATCGAATCCCTGACACAAGAGCAAACCAAGCTCATCAACATTGGCACAATCAAAGGCCCAAGGGCGCATGCACTCACTGTGCATGATGGAAGCCACAAATATCAGAAATATAAAGATAAAGATAAGCAGAAAGGTCATGCACATACGAAGAAGGAAGGGTACGCAAAACCCTTCACCAATGCCTCCATATCCAAAGAAGAAAAGGGAAGAAAAGGAGAGAAATGCACATACTGTCACAAAGGATTCCATTCGGAATCTGCATGCATGCAAAAACAAATAGATCTGATGTCTCAAATACTTCAGAAAAACAACCTTGGAGATCGCATCCCCGAGGGTGCAAAGAAGAAGAAGCTAGAAGATCCGAATTCCAGGAAAGGCAATTCTAGCCATGCCTTGATTGCCATCAACTCTTCTCCCGATGCTTGGATCGTAGATTCAAGAGCATCACATCACATGGTTGCCTCAGAAGTAGTCTATTATTCATTGGATGCATGCAAAGGTCCTCCTATTCTGATGGGGGACAACTCTTCTGTCGAAGTCACCGGAAAAGGAAGGATTGAACTCACCAATGGAAGCTTCGAGAACGTGTTGCATGTTCCCAAACTTTCTGTCAACCTTCTCTGTATATCAGATGACAAATTCTGGCACCAAAAAGAAATTCGTATTCATACCAAATTCCGTGGACATATACGACATGCAAACCAACTCCAGGGTTGCTACCGGTGAGGTAAATCATCAGTCTAGATTATATACATATTCTGAATTCATTGAACCTGATTCTGCTTTACTGCTTACTCATGCTGATGAAAGTAGTAGGATATGGCACGAAAGGTTTGGACATTTGAATTTTAGATACATGCAACAGCTTAGCAAGCACAGATTAGTTGATGGTCTACCAGACATCTATTTCTCCAAGGGAGTATGTGAGGGATGTGTTCTCGGGAAACACCCTCAAGAGAAATTCGACAAAGGAAAGTCTCAGCGAGCTTCCGCACCTTTAGATCTAATATACAGTGACCTCATGGGTCCTTTTCCGAATCCATCAATCAGCAAAGCGAGGTTTGTTCTCATTTTTTTTGACGATTTCTCACTTTTTACATGGACCTACTTTCTTAGGAAAAAATCCAAGCTCTTTCAACACCTTAAATATTTCGAAGCCCTGGTTGAGACAGAGTCCGGAAAGAAGATCAAATTCCTCTGAACTGATAATGGAGGAGAATATGTGAATCATGAGATCCATAATATTTTCCATGAGGCATGGATTCAGTTGCAGCACACAGTTCCCTGTACTCCGCAGCAAAACGAAGTTGCTGAGCGGAAAAACCGATCTCTAAAGGAGATGGCATCTTGCATGTTGCATGCAAAGTCACTACCACAGAGACTATGGGCCGAAGCACTTAACTGTGAAACATACATCCAAAATAGATCTCCTCATATATCTGTCAAGGATAAGACCCCCTACAAGGCTCGGAGCGGCCTCAAACCGGAAGTGACCCACTTTCGCATTTTTGGTTCTCATGCATGGGCCCAGATTCTTTCTGAAAAAGAGGAAGGCACTTGATCCACAGAGCACTGAGTGCATTTTTGTTGGATACCCTAACAGTGTGAAGGGATATCATCTTATTGATCTTTCCTCGGACCAACTCATCATTGAGCATAGTGTCCAATTCGAGGAAAGTGTCTCGCATGTACATCAGCAACCGCATGTAGACACCTTCACTCTTCCACCTGTCTGAGATGATGAGCATGCACATACCGACTTTTCTTCAGCCGAGAGTTCTGATTCAGAGGACTCAGATGATTCACATTCAGATTTAGAGTCAGTACAGTCAGATGCAGAGTCAGAGCATCCAGATGCAGTTGCAAAGCCAGAGCAGAGGCTCAAGTGGGCACAGACTACTCTTCAGGATGCAGGGGATCTCGTTGGTGATCCAGTCGATACTAGGAGGACTCGATCTGATTTCGGGGAGCCTCCTATTGCACTCACTGCCACTAAACCATTTCCCTCTAGGCATCTTTTCTTGGTTCAGTCTTTCGATCCACAGTATTATGGTGAGGCTGTTGGAAAGCCCTTTTGGGAATCCGCCATGTAGGAGGAGTACAACTCCCTCCTCAAGAACCAGACTCGGGATCTGGTTCCCCTTCCTTCTGGGAGGAAACTTTTCAGATGCAGATGGGTCTACAGGACCAAGAGCGCAGTGGATGGACAAATCAGTAGATACAAATCCAGGCTTGTCACCAAAGGCTTTCAACAAGTTCACGGTATTGACTATGATGAGACCTTCGCTCCAGTAGCGAAGATGGATTCCATACGATTAGCACTTGCCATTGCGGCATCCAAGGGACGAGAAGTCCATCAGATGGACGTGAAGAATGCATTTCTTCACAATGATCTCTCTTAGGAGATCGACATGGAGCAACCCCGGGGATTTATGTAGAACTCATCTTTGGTCTGTCGACTGAAGAAGTCACTTTATGGCCTCAAGCAGGCTCCGAGGGCATGGTATGCCAAGATGGACTCCTACCTGTATCTTTTGTACTTGGGTACCTAACATGGCCTCATTACCGGGACCCAATGTTTATTTTCACCATAGTGATGTTCAGGGGGGGTGTTGGAGTTACTTCACACACACATAGGATTTCTTTTTCCTAAGGTTATTCCTTGTTTATTAGTCATAATTAGTCATTATCCAGTCTCCTATATTTTAGGGGAGAATATTCTCTTTCAATTGACACTTCAGTTTGACTAGTTGAGTTGAGTTTAGATGTTGCATTGGGATCATCACCATGCTAGTTCGACCTTTCCTTGGTATCATCACCAGAGTGGCGCATTAGCCTTGATTCCCTGAGTTAACTCCTCACTACTCTTTGTTCAGTCAGTTAACTGAAGACTAGTTGACTAGTTAACTCAACTAGGTGGCAGTTCACTCCCGTACCTGCCTAAGAGACTAGAATAGGTGGTAGTTCACTCCCGTAACTGTTGGTGTGTGTCTAGATCTCTCTAGACCACCACTATGGCGCATTGGTTCACCTCAACTCGAAATCATTAAGTTATACAGAGTATATCATGTGTAAATTATTCATTATTCATAACGGTTAATGAGAATTCTTCCATTCTTTCTCTCCTTTTTCTTCCTTCTCTAATTCTCTCTGCAAATGTGTGTATTATTGTTTAGCTAGATCTATTTTGTGCAGGTTCAACACATTTACAGCTCGGACCCTATGAAGTAAAGATTGTCACAGATGGAGGATTTGTATAGCTAAAGGATCTGGGAGGAACAGAACTGAAAGGAATGATCAACGGGAATCGACTGAAACCGTACAGGAACAATCGACCTCTTAACACTTAAAAGTTACATTACGGTAAGAAAACATGTACATAGTGTACTATAGTAGAAGCTAGGACAGAAAAAAGACAAAAGGAAATAAAAAGGAGAAAAAGAAGGAAAAAGAAATACAAAAAAAGAAAAGAAAGAAAATACAAAAACACTGGAAAAAGTCGTGCGTAGTAATTACCGCGACAAACATCATAAGACAGTGTGCAGTAAAAAGTGAAGTCGGCGCAAATTCACGCAAAAAGTGAAAAATAACCACGACCCGGTCTATAAAACAAGGAAAACACACAATTATTCAACACTTAGCGAATTTTGAGCTTAGAGCGAGAAAAAGAATGCGTGCCCTAGTTATCAGTTTACGAAAGAGCAAGCAAGGTTGTGAAGTTTAGAGAGTATGACTCCACCTAAGTTTGGCACAACAGGACAGTTCATCTGGATTACTCAGTAGGGCCAAAGGTGGAAGGAAAGAATGTAACAATCTGAGCAAGTGGTCGAGCTGGAGGATGTTACCACATCGGACCCAGAATCTATTAGCTCGACGCAGGTCGAGGAAGAGATTCATATAGTGCAACAAAGAGAAATAGGCCAGAGCTACGGGGCTCAGAACAAAATTTCAAACCGTAACCTGGAGATGCCCGCAAAGCCTGATGAAACAATGGGACTGCGACAAGCCCAGGAGCACGAAAAGGTGTTGGTGGAGGACATCACCGACTGAACAGATTCCGCAGGAGAAGAAGAGGGCATAGAAGTAGTAGAGGCAGGCACATTTGTTGTTGGCCAGAAAAGAAAAACACCAGACTCCATGGAGATTACCCTCCCTTTTCTCCCAAATGTAGTCATCACTGTCAATGACATGCTAGGAAAGGTACCTAAGCCAAGGTACGCTGACCACGACGTGCGCGAGGCGGCCAAGTTTCCAGAGTTGGCCGAGGAGAACTATTTGATAAACATGGGGGAAATTGGACCCCTAGGTCGACCCGTACTGGAGTCCGCATAGTGGATCACGGGGCTCTACAATTCTTGCATTATGAATTTGTTGGACATACCGCACTTCGGGTGCGGTAAGATAGTCGAACTTTGAGTGAAACAGTTAGTCGCTCGTGTCCACGGAGACATCCTATGGATGGATAGACTAGTGTAGATCGACGTGGCATTGATTACAAAGATCACAGGACTGCCCACAGTCGAGGCACATTCCAAAGAATACTTAGAGAACAAAGCGCGCAAGAAAGAACTGGCAGAACCGGTTAAAGCGCAGTTCGACACTACTTGGGGAAATAGAGGCATTGTCATCAAAGACATTAATGACAATGTGACAAGGTTCACTAGTAAACTGATGGTGTGTAAACTTTTGAGGAAATGTCACAGACATGAAGTGCAAACAGGCGTGATTGCAACAGAAACGCAGTGCACAAAGGGAGTTATGTTCAATTGGGTTCCCTACCTGCTGAACCAGTTCTTAATTTACTATCGTGATGTGCAAGACAATGGAACCGAGTCCCATTACTCATGGTTGATAATCTTAATAGCCTTGGCAGGGTGGCAGGAGCCCAAGTTCTTGGCATTTTTGGACAAGATGGGCAAGTGTTATGCAATCGGGTATGAGTCCCTCTGGAAAGCAAAGGACAATAAGATGCAGTAGGAAAATAACACTGTGTTTGCCATGCTGCTAGAAGAAATCCAACAGCGCACAACGAATGTATGGCACATACCTATGGAGGTAGTGCAGGAGACAGAGGGGATAGAAAAATTCAAGGCATCCCAGAATCATGTATGGATCCAAACCGCAAGGGATCCCAAGAAGGCGTGGTTGAATATGCAGTATTGCGTCACGAAGGAGGAAGTGGACTAGATCATCAAAGACTGGTCTGCGCAATGGCAATCACTAGTAGAAAAACCAGAAATGAGGATAGGCACAACGCATTCCTCCAAACCTGAAGATACGACCGAAGCAGGCTCATCAGCCCAAACAGGTAGCCTAGCTGACAATACCAGAACAACAACAACGCGAACCCAACCAAGTGGGAGCAACGCAGTACCGAAATGGCCAAGGAGAACACCCACAAATGCAAGGACATGAAGCTGACCACAAACTGGGCAAAAGGAGACGACACAGGCCGTTGAAGAAAGAGGCTAAGGAACAACAAGTGGGGCGCAACCCTCACAGACAACAAGGAAGCTCGCTCAATGAAAAGATGTGCGTAGGAAGAGAAAGTATGAGACAAAGGACCCAGACATCACCCTGGCATGGGATGATGTAGAGCTCGTCGCGGACAAGGTCCAAGACAGGAGTGAAGAAGTGGTCAGAGTTATAGAGGCACAGAGGGAAGAAATTATGGCCAATCTCCTAGAGGTTCATGAAAACATACAACAACTACAGAGCCGGGAAAAATCAAAGGACACCACGCAACAACAACAAAAGACATAGAGGCCACCTGCACAGAAAGAAGGTGAAGAGACTGTGCAGTTTGTCATCCAGGGAAGGGAAACATTCATGATAATGTGTCAAATGATCATGTTCGATCAGGAGATAACATAGAAACACCTGGAGGAGGTGGAATAAGTTGAGATGGTCATGGCACACATACCAATAAAGGCCTTATACGGGCTACATGCCAGTGTCATGCAATAAGTGCAGTCTGGGGCCCGCGCGGATGCCACAAATTTAGAGGTGGGTAGAGGGGTCGCATAGAAGCTCCAAATAACTTGTGACCAGTTGATCGTGGAGAAGGAGGAAGAGAAAGAACACACATATAGACTGGATCAGGATTGACAACTACATACAACCGCATCCCCAACAGTGTGCAAACAACAGAGAGAAGTGCAAAGGAGAAGATCAACCTCATTGCACAAACAATCAATCAGTATAGACAGGAGATCGACGAACTAAAGGAGAGGCTTAACCCCACGACTCCACTAGAGGTTAGAGAACAAAGGAAAGAAGAATTTGCACTCCAAATGGTGGAGATGAAGAAACAAGTAAGCACAGTAGAATAATTGTTCGACAAAGTTGCACAACTCTGGATAACATTGGAAGAGGACAAACAGGTCCAACAATGGGACCAGGAAGAAGAAAGACTCACCGCAGCCATTCAAGACCATAAATAAAGGCATAAAACAATGACCATCACAGAGCGCCTGAAGGGTACTCAAGATATGAAGAAGTTGCAGTCAGAGTTGAAAGCAACGCAGATGCAAAAGCAGGAAAGACAAGCGCAAGTAGAACCTCTTCAAGAGAAAGTAGCACAGATGATCACACATTTGGAGGAGGAAAATAAAAACATGGCACACGCACAGACAGAGTGCATAACACTAATTCAGGAGGAGATCACAACACAATCAGTGGAGGAACTCGCAGGAAAAGCCATGCAGGTCAAGGCAAGAAGAAGGGAACTCGCAGAAAAGTTCCACAGCCTGGCAGAGGTTGTTCAGGGAGCGCGCACTGCCTAGGTGGCTCGGGACGAGCCACATGTCAGTGTTGGGGGCATGTTGGGTGCAACCCTATTTTGAGGTAAGGTCTAATTTTGGAGGGTAAAACCCAATTTTGGAGAAGAATAGCTGGCAGGAAAAGCAACATGTGCGAGGAAAAGACGAATGCAAAGGACGAAAGCATGCAAGGCATGTAGGAAGGAAAACCTAACCATGTTAGGGTTAGGGTTTTGGTAAGAGATTGTAACAACTAAGAAGCTTGTAAATTAGTATAAATAAGAACCTAGGAGGTCTAGGTCGGGGCTAGTGTGTTTTTGGTTCATTATTGTTCAGGTTTTGGGACTGTGGGAAACGTTCCAAATAGTTTTGACATGATTTTGCTAAGTTGTTGAGCTATAGAAGAGTCAAATAACTAGATCTTGAGGGTTAGATCACAGGCTGAGGAGCCTAGTGTGATCTAGTCCGCCTCACAGACGTTGTTGAACATGTTCATGATTGTATGATCGAAAGTGTAGTGTGAGCAATGCCATATTTTGTAGAAAGCTAATAAAAGAACCTAAGAATCCAAATCTTTGTGGACGTAGCCCAGGAGGGGGTGAACCACCGTAAAACCTGTGTTATGTGTGTTGTCTATTGCATATTTACCTTCTATCAGTAGTGATACTATGAATGGATGAATGAATGATTCAGTTAGATCTATGAGAATGCACGCATATGCTTAACAGATGAATGAATCTTAGGAATAATAGAGAGAATAATCAGAACAAGGCCTGAGAAGATTAATTATAATCCCAGATCCCCACTCTTTCCTAGACTGCAAGCACTTGAGCATTGCAGTCACCCATACAACTATTTCGGGTGAGACTGCGTAGTACATCCTATGTGTTGTGTTGCCTTCTGGTTTACTAGGAGAGTCGATAGTTTTAGAGGGTTTTGTTGGAAACCTATTCAGATCTAAACCTGGGTCAGCCCAAGAAGTAGATAGAGAGATTGATAACCAACAAATGTTCTTTATGTGCAAATACATTTGACAATAACCAAGGGATAATTTTTTGTATGAGATAACCATTAATGACTAAATCCCCCATTTTCAAAAGCAATGCTTGACTGGTGGATTTATTTGCTTGAACATTACGATGTCTTAAAACATGATATAAGTTTAGGTCCAAAAAGTTTTTGTAGACCTAAATGACTCTTTCCAGGATTGAGGCAAGAAAAATAATGGTTGGAAAGTTTTATAAGACCATATGCCTTATAATGTTTTTGGAATCTCCTATCACAATTAAACACAATATACCAATACTTGTGGCTAGATTTAAGTCTTGCAACAGAGCATATGCCTTGGCCCGGTTGTTTGTTGACATCCCCAAATCCCATGCATCTTTGATTCTTGATTTCCTTTTGGACTATAAATACACCTCACCCCCTTGTGCCTACCACCCTAAACACCAGAAACATTTTTCATAGTGAAAAGACACTACAAACGTTGTTAATAGTGAAGAAGGTTGTTTCCAACTTGGATGCAAGATCATTTGCTCTTGCGGAAGCGTTTATACTCCCTACACACCACTACCATTGCTTACCCTTCTATTTCCTATTGGGAAAATCACAAGAATATTGACAAAACTTGTGGCACTTAAAGCACTTCACATGGCTTAGGTCTTTCTTGCAATTGTTTAAAGATCCAGGGTCATCCTTCTTTTTCTAACCCTTCCCAGATCCTCCTTTATTTCTTCCTTTCCTCACCTTCCTGATGAGGGATATATCTTAAGCTTCCTTGAAACTAGTTGAAACTATATATAGTATCGTCTCCTCTCCTATGAAGCCATCCCACATTTTATCAAAGGTGGGTAACTTCTCACCAATAGAAATTCACTAAATAAACTGATGTCATGACAAACCAGAGCCAATTAGAGATGTCCAATCTATCTCACTCTCATCGATTTTTTTTTAATGGTAGTAGGTAAGGCCCTAACCCTCATTCATTATTAATATATTAGTTATGGTCAAGTTAGCTTAGTGATAGGTTACAACATGCTCACTTTATCTCTTATTTACAATAAAGGAGATTCATTTGTATAGTCATCTTGTCTTGTGCATTAGATATATTGTTACGGGAGGTTACCCCCTCAAAGTGGCTTCTTATGCATTAATTCTTTATCATTATCAAGGTGTGGGGTTACTTCTTCTATTTTTATGATATTTGGAGAATTTGGTTCGTAACATTTCATTTCAAAGCATACGATCCTTGGGTTGGGATCCTTCAAATGAGTCATCTTGGAATTTGCACTATAATTTTTTTTTCTATGAGGTTTTAGATAGTGAAATCTTTGAGTAACAGAGATGAAATAGCAAAGCATCCATGGTAAAAAATTCCTATTTTGGGTCACCACAATTTTCACAATACATGTTGTGGACGTTAGGATTTTTTACTATTCTCAAATAGGTGTTCTATGTAAGACAGTCATATCTTATTCTAGAAGGATATAAATTGCATGCCATTGGCTTTTTTTAAATAGAGTATGAACCATAGTATTTAAGGTCAAATTTTCAAAAGTAGATTTGAAATTTTTGACATGTGACAATCCATACAAGTTTGCTCTCCTGGAAGGGCCAAAATAAACAAGTTTTGGGAAAGTTACCATAATTTTTCCTCAGCGCATAAAAATTTATTCAAACCTATGGCATTGTCAAGAAGACATACCAAGATACCGTAGACCAAAATTTTAGAATTAGAGATGCAAAAATTTCATATTTATATCAAGTGCAAGGTCAACCCACAAATTGATCTCCAAATTAGGGTTTTAAAGGCCCACTCACATCTCTCTTGAAGAAAATTTCATTTGTCTTCTACACTATCATTGGCATTCTCACTTTTAAATGATGCTTTGTCTTCTACACTATCATTGGCAACACCTAATTTTCATATCATAGTTATATGTGATGCATCAGGACAAGGAATTGGAGTACTATCGAGGCAAGAAGGGAGACCATTGGCTTTTGAAAGTAAACAATTTAAGGGAAAAGACTTGGTGAAATCTACATATGAAAAAAATGGCAACAATTTTACTTGCGATAAAAAAATGGTGACAATATCTCATTGGGAAACATTTCAAAGTGAAGACAAACCATGTTATCCTAAAGTACCTTTTGGAGCAAATATTGCCATTAGAAGAGCAACAAAAATGGGTATAAAAAATGCAAGGGTTTGATTTTGAAATAATCTACAAAAAAGAGAAGGATGATGTGGTAGTAGATGCCTTTTCCATAATAGAAGAAGCCTTTAGTTTATATTCCATTACATCTTACATTCACGTGTGGTTGGAAGAAGCCCTACACGAATGGCAAGATGACAAGAGTACTAGATAGAAAATACAATGTATAAAAGAAGGAAGAACTTTATGGAATATTGGGATTGGAAGAGAGATATCCTTTGGTACAATGGTAGAATATTTGTATGACCTTAATCAAAGTTGAAGCAACAAATATTAAGGGAGTTTCATGACCCTTTTATGGCATGACATTAGGGTTCCTTAAAACATATCAAAGGATCAAAAAAAAAAATTGGGGGAAGGAATGAATAAATATATTAAAAAATGTGTAAGAGAATGGTAGGTGTGTCAAAGAAATAAAGGAGAGAAAATCAAGGATATAGGGTTACTTCAACCTTTACACACACCCAATCAAAGATGGGAAGAGATATCAATCGACTTCATTACAGGTTTACCAAAATTAGAAGGTAAGGATGCCATTTTTGTGGTCGTGGATAGACTCACAAAATATGCACATTTTTTGTGAAATTTAGAGTACATATATTAAAAGACAAGTGGTGGAAGTGTTCATGAAGGAAATTTGTAGACTTCATGGATTTCCTAAAGTAAAAGTAAGTTATAGAGATCCAAAATCCACAAGAAAGTTTTGGAAAGAGTTATGGAAGATGAGTGGAACAACAATGACTATGAGTTCAAGATATCATCCACAAAGAGATGGTCAAATAGAAATAGTTAACAAATGTTTGGAGGGTTGTCTTCTTTGTTATTATTTAGACAAGCAATATTAATGGGTGAAGTGGATTCCTCTAGTAGAATGGTGGTATAATACCACCTATCACACATCTACTAACATGTCTCCATTTGAAGCTCTTTATGGATATCCAACTCCTGGTATCACATACTTTTTGCAGTACTAGTCCAAAGTATAAGGAATAGACTCACATATGGAAAATACTAAAGAAACTTTGAAAATGATTAAAGAAAACCTTCAAATGGTGCAGAACAAGATGAAGCAGCAAGAAAATCAACATTGAAGTGAAAAACAATTTGAGGAGGGTGATTGGGTATTTTTTAGACTACAACCTTATAAGCAAACTACTCTCAAACAAAAGAAGAATCAAAAGCTAGCTCCAAAGTTTTATAGACCCTACAAGATTCTTCTCAAGATTGGAGAAGTGGCTTATGAGTTAGATTTTCCTTCTTCTTGCATTCATAAAGGTTTTTCGTGTATCTTGCCTAAAAAAGGTTACGAGACAAATTATGCCAATATAGAAGGAACTTCTTGAATTAGATGAAGAAAGGAAGTTGATTCTTAAACCATAAAAAGTTATATATCAGTGTTCTCTATCTCTTCGGGATATAACCATTATGAAGTACCTAATCAAGTGGAAGAATATGCCTCAAGAAGAAGCAACATGGGATAATGAGTAATTAATGGAGAAACACCCTCATTTACAAGCTTTGAGGGCAAATATTTTTTAAAGAGGGGGCTATGTTAAGGCTCTAACCCTCATTCATTATAGTATATTAGTTATGGTTAGGTCGACTTGGTGGTAGGTTACATCATGCTCACTTATCTCCTATTTATAATAAAGGAGATTCATTTGTATAGGCATCTTGTTTTGTGCATTGAATATATTGTAAAGGGAGCTTTCCCTCTCGAAGTGTCTTCTTATTCATTGACTCTTTATCATTCTCAAGACGTGGAGTTAATTCTTCTCATATTCATATGCTATTTGGGTAATTTGGTTCATAACAATATTGAATTGATCTCTCAACTATATGATCTTCATTAGATAACTCACTATAGTATTTGGATCAAACATCAAACATCTCCTTCTATTTATTCTTCCTTGTTATGTGAGGGATCAAGTGATCCTTCATCAAATCAAGGATGATTCGCTTCACCTTAGCATATTTCTCAGTATGTTATGTCAAGTCCTTGGGATCAATGGAAGGTGCAACCTTCATATCCATAAGATATCACATTTCAACTTTCTCCAAGAGATTATGTAGCCTTCACTTCTACAGTACGAAGTTGGAAGTGTCTTCCAAAATGTGACACTATGAGAGACCAAAAATAGACATAGGTGCACCCCCTAAAATCACACTTGAACAAATAGAAAAGACTCAAAGGAAATCAGGTTGGCAACCTATCCTAGGTGCATATTGCATATCTCAAGCTAATAACAACCTTCCAAACACTAGAAGATCTTAGGTATCTCAGTGCTCACCCAACAACATATCAGGTTTCCAAATCTGCTTCACTCACTAAATCTCGAGCATCACACCCATCAAAACCCACTGAAAACTCCCCCTCATAGGCAGTAGCCTACTCCATACATGGATCTGAAGGAATTAAATGAACATGTTATGATACTATGTTAAATTTCAAACCACGGTAAGCATATTTTTCACTTGTATAGTGCAATCTAAACCTAGGTAACTTAAAAACCAAAAGCCTTATTCAAAAGAATAGTCTTTGAATATGTTAATCTACAAACATGCATTGTTATAAATTACAAACAAAAATCATCCAATATTGCATCTATCTTCTATTTACTAAAAGAAGAAAAAAATAATGCAATAGCTGAAAACTAAAACTTGCCAACTAGCATATTGGTGCACTTTAGGTCTCTTTTAATAGAACAAGAGATATAGGGAATATCACTAAGGTGACTCGATCAAACACTAATGTTAATCTACCAAGCCATGTCACCCTCCTACATGAATATAAGTGCCAGAGATAGTGCACCCCGACTATAGGATAACTATGGCGTGTGTGCATGCACACTCCTCCTTGGGATCTATGCCCTCCTCAACTCTTCATTCAAGTGCCCTACCAAACCTAGGGATAAGTGCCCTGTGAAGTCCTCAGATCCTCGCTGAGGCACACTACCACAAAATTTTTCTCTGATACCACTCTATAACATACCCAACCCCTTTGGTGGGCCACGTTACTACTAAAAACGACTAACTATAACTCTAATGCCAATTTAAATGCAAAAAAAATACACAGCATGTCATACAAGCTCATGTAGTTGTCCATAATAATTTTAAACACAAGTGCAATTGATTTAAACATGCACATTAATAATTAAACACAGAGAGCAACATTCAATCACATAAAACACATATTTGAACGCAACATTCACCCATAACAAGTAATAGTGAATTAGATAAATATTCAGAGTGAAATGCACAACAATTAAGCTCAACATTCAACAAATTCAAACACAGTAAATATGAGTAGTTATCTTTGTAGATATGCAACTAACTACATAGGACATACTTTCCACCCAACCATAGACTTGTTGCTCCAATTCTCAACAACAAGTCACTCCCAAACTGGGGCTAGGAATCCACAAGAAAGGGTGTCCCCTAAAGGTGTCTATTTTCCACTCACAACAACAAAATTCCTACATCCATTCCAATCCACCAACTCTCTTTCCCATCAACCTGCACAACCCAAGGAATGGGATTTCCTTTTCTACCATGCAATCCCTCATGCTATTCCACTTCCATCCAGGGATCCAACACAGGTTGGAGAAGAAATATCTTTGTTGGGGACTCCAAGAACTCTAGCTATAACATGAATTATAACAACAACAACTATCTTTCTCACTTGGAAATTATTATACAAAATTCTCCCTCTCAAGCCTAACAATATGCCTCTTACTAGCTCCAAGAGTTGTCCCCAAAACCCACTATGTTTGCTTGTTATCTCCCAGTGCCCCAAACATATTTTCCTTCCCTTTTTCCTCACTATCAAAATTTCTCTCTTTTTCCATAAGAATTTCCTTTTCTCCCATGCTTCTTGACTCTCCCAATTCCCAAGGTTGATTGTACTTAGGCTCATGCTCTCGATAACTATGTGAGGTGAATTTACACACCAACCCTCTTACATGTATTCAATGATTGGACTTTGGAACACTCAAAAAGGAAATATAAACGTCATACTAAAATAATTTGGAAAGATGGTTTGGGTTTAATAGCCATATATAGTTCTCCCTTAGACCCCCCCTCTCTTGTCTTTGTTTGTGTTTGACTATAGCTGGCGATACAATTTATTTATTATTTTCAATATACATCATTTACATCTTACATTGTTAGGCCTACGACCATACATCATATTTACATTATATGTCACTAAATCGAGGATTAAAAATGGGGATATTACATTCCCCTCCCCCTACAATTTCCACTATCCTTTGTGCACATCGCCATGCAATTTTACATATCTACATACATAAATGTTTACATCAAAATACTTTATAATTTTGCAAATTGATGACTTGGAAACAACTCCAACCAACAACTCTTGTTCCCCTCAATCCACACAACCCAAGGAATGGGATCTAGCACATGTTAGAAAGGAAGTCTCGGAGTTGTGGCTCCAGGAACTCCAGCTACCAAAATGGAGTCTTCATACACTTATGTACCAATGTACATTCAATTTTCTTCAAAATTTGCAAATATTTGCAGGTATTCCTCCCACGTGGTCTCCTTGTGCTCCCACGTGGCATCTTCAGGACCGTATCAGGTCCAATGGAACTTTACCAGGCTGATGGATTTGTTCCTGAGGACTTTGAATTTTTAGTCTAGTATGGGCATTGCATCCACACGAAAGTCCCCTTCGTGTTCCACCTAGATCATATTCCAATCAATAACATAGTTTGGATCAAGTACATACTTGTTTAATAAAAACACACAGAACATGTTATGAAATCTCATGGATGTAGATAATGCAAGCATGTATGCAACTAGGCCTATCCTCTCTAGGACCCACAATATCTCGTTTCCAACTTTGGGAAACATCCCAATCTCAACGAGCTCCTTTTGGTTTTAACTTTTAAAAACACATGCTCACCCACTTCGAATTCCCTATATGTTCTTCCTTTATCAACATAATTATTTTGCATGCTTGTGCAACCTTTAAATTTTGCTTAATCTTTACCATTTGCTCTTCCATTTCCCTTAACATTATGTCCCAACAATGACCATGTTTGTTGGGTTATCCTAACTCACTGGCATGTTGCATTTTCTACCACACATGGCTTCAAACGGGCTCATCTTCAATGATTCCCGATACCCATTGTTGTAAGCAAATTAAACTAAATGGACATAGTCTTCCCACTTGGAAGGCTTTTCCATTACATACATTCTCAACATATCTTCAATAATCGTGTTAATCCTCTCCATCTACCCATTTGACTTTGGGTGATATGTTGTACTAAAATTCAAATTGGTCCCAAATGCCTTAAACAACCCCTTCCAAAAATTGGAAGTGAACTTGGGATCTCGGTCTAACACTATTGCCTTAGGCACACCATGTATCCTAACAATTTCTTTCATATAAATTTTGCAATATTGGTTGCCTAAGTTATTTTTACTGGTATGAAATGTGTAGCCTTTGTAAGCTTGTCCACCACTACCATGATGGAATCATGTTGCTTGTTTCCCTAGGAAATTTAGCAATGAAATCAATATTAACAACTTCCCATTACAATTAAGGAATGGGAAATGGTTGTAGCAATCATGCAGGATGTTTGTTCTCAGCCTTTATCTTCTGGCATTCCATGCATCTAGCCATAAAATCAGCGACATCTTTCTTCATACCGGGTCAAAATTTCTAGCCTCTTAAAACTGCAATAGTTTTTTGGTACCCTTGGTGTCTAGTGTATGGCACATTGTGCATCTCT
This sequence comes from Picea engelmannii, assembly GCA_009831015.1. Classification (NCBI taxonomy): domain Eukaryota; kingdom Viridiplantae; phylum Streptophyta; class Pinopsida; order Pinales; family Pinaceae; genus Picea; species Picea engelmannii. The sequence goes on along the minus strand of ML783213.1, from coordinate 124,208 downwards.
TTTAGAACTAAATTTCTCAATTCCTGAGAATTGGGAGCAAAAACTATGTTTCTATACAAGAGGATTCCATCCTCTTCCAACTTGTAATATTTATATTTTTGTTGTACATTATTATGTTGTAAGCTTTCTTTAGCTTGTGAATAATGTGGGTATGTTGTTACAACTTCTAGGATTATGTCTTTTAAATCTTTCCTACACATATTAATGGTTGTAGCATTCACTTCATGAACCCTTATATTGAATGCATTAACTACTTTATTCTTTTTTCCCTTGATGTGCTTAATGTCAAAGCCATATTCACGAAAAAATTTCAACCATCTAGTTTGTCTGGCATTTAGTGTTGGCTACTCAAACAAGTATTTTAGACCACTATGATCTGTCCTCATTTCAAATTTTCTACCCATGAGATAATGTCTCCACATTTTTAAGGCATGTACTATGGTTGACAAATCTAAGTCACGTGTAGCATAATTTATTTCATGCTCCTTCAACTTTCTTGACTCATAATAAATTACTTGCCCATTTTGGGTAAGGACTCCACCAAGCCCTTCCTTGCATGCATCTGTGCACACGACAAAATCCTCATCTGGATCTACAACCTTTAAAATAGGTGCATTGGTTAATAATTCCATCAAGTGTTGGAAACTTTCTTCATAGTTGGTATTCCGTTCAAATTTCATTCCTTTCTTTTGCAAGGATCTTATCAGGTGTGCAAACTTTGAGAAACTCGCAATGAATCTCCTATAGTAACCATCTAAACCCACAAATGATCTAACCTTTGAAATATTCATTGGCACTGACCAACTTTTGGTTGCTTCAATCTTTTCTGAATTCAATGCTATGCCATCTTCTGAGACAATGTGGCCCAAATAATGGATCTGCTTTTGATAAAAAAGTGCACTTGCTCAACTTGGCATACAATTGGTGTTGCCTCAACACCTGTAGCACCATTCCCAAATGTTGTTCATGCTCCTCCTTTGTCTTAGAATAGATAAGAATATCATTAGATAATACAATAACAAATTTGTCCAGGTAATCTCTCAACACTCCATTCATTAGACACATGAAAGTAGCAGGGGCATTTGTCAACCCAAATGACATCACTACAAAGTCATAATCTCCATACCTTGTCTAAAAGTCTATCTTACTAGTATCTTCTTCTTTGGTTCACACTTGATGATAACTTGATCTCAAGTAAATCTTGGAAAATATCTTTTCTCTTTTCAATTGATCAAATTGATCATTGATCTTTGGTAAAGGATACTTATTCTTTATAGTGGGATTGTTCAACTATTTGAAGTCAATACACAACCTCAAAGTTCCATCCCTTTTCTTCACAAAAATAATCGAGGCACCCCAAGAAGAAACACGTGGGTGTCTGTACCACTTGTTCAACAACTCTTCTAGCTACGTCTGCAATTATTTTAGTTTTGGTGTGCTCATTATGTAGGGATTTTTGGACACTGGGGCAACTCTAGGAATTAAGTCAATAGAGAAATCAATGTTTCTCTTTCGTGGAAATCACAACTATTCCCCAAACACATCTTCATATTCCTTCAAGACTGGATAATCTTCAAGACTTGGCTCCTTATCCTTTGTTGACTCTTCCATATGGGTTGCATATATCTGACACTGTTTTCTAAAAATTCTTTTCAACTGCAATGTTGAAATCTCTCTAATAGATACAAGCCTTGGAATACCTTGAACTATCCTGGAATTCCCTTCTTCATCAAAACATGTGAAGGCCTTGTTGTAACAATTTGAGACAACATGATGCTTGTATAGCCAATTTATGATTGTGAACACACAACAATTTTCAAATTTTGAATCTGATGCTCTAGTCAATTTATGTATACATATGGAATTGATGATTTTGCGCTTTTTACATTTTCCCCAGACTTTGAATTTTTTATCCAAAACTAGCTATCTCCCAACCAAAGTGAAACTGGGAAAAAATTCCTCAATACACAGTTGTCTAGATTGTTGAGGAGATAAAATGCCATCTAAATAATTTTTTTCTAGATTTATGATCTGGGGTCCCTTCTTCTCCTCTGAAGAATTCAAAAATCCCCCAAAAGTGCCCAGGAATAGCGGATTTTACTTGTTTCGTCACCTCCACTCCAATTCCTTTTGAATTTTGCTAGAAACCCAATTGGGTAACTTCATGCCTACTTTTTGACTCCCTAGAAAAATTTCACCTTTGTTTGGGCCCTGGTTACTGAGCATGACCCAGATCTTTAAAAGACACTATTTTGAGTTTTATGGAAAATTTAAGCAAAAATGGCCAGTGGTCCTTAGTGATACTTTCCTAGACTTCGACTCCATGGGCATACCCTTTAAATTTCATTTGATTCCAAGTTTTTCTGCTCTTGTTATGGCCAAAACAATTTTATGGCTCCAAACTTCTTTTTTTAATCATTGTCTGTATTTCTCCTTTCCTTTCCTAATTCTCTCTTCTTCTTTCCTCTCTTTCTCTTCTTATTTTGTTTTATCTTCTTCTCTTCTTCTCTTTCCTTTTCCCCTTCCTCAACGATCACTAAAAACCCTTCATCGGTGGTCGACAAAATATTTGTATTGGTGATTAGCGAAAACCTTTTATCGACAATTAGCAAGAAAGTATTTATCGACTATCGATAGTTGAGGAAAAAGTCTATCAGTAGTGAGGAAAAAGTCTATCCACGGTCAGGGAAAATGTCTATCAGTTATTATAGATCGAGGAAAAATTCTATCAATGATCAAGGAAAAAATCCATTTTTTTGGTGACCCCCAGAAAACTTCATCGACGATCAACGATTCTCGAAAAAACTCCATCGGTGGTATGGGAAAACTCCACTTTTTTGGCGACCTCCAAAAACTCCATTAGCAATTATGGAAAACCTCCACTTTTTCGGCAACCCTCGAAAACTCCATCGACGATTAATGATCTGGGAAAAACTCCATTTTTCGGTAAGCCTTGAAAAACTCCATCGATGATTGAAGATTTCCGAAAAAACTCATTTTTCAGTGATCTTAACTTTTCTTCACATCACTGAACTCATTTAACTTAGAAATTTTGACTAAATCCATGATGGATTTGGACCATTGATCTGAAGATCAAATTCGATCTCAGTCGTTGATTTCCTAAACTTCTCCAAACTTAGTTGAATTCTGATATTTTTAGGTTACTTCAATTTTTCTTCATCGACAACTGGGGATTTTCTTCTTTGACGAACTAAGTTTTGTTTCCACTTCGCCAAATTTCATCGAACTCTGAAATTTTCCGGCGAACCAAGAAATTGCCTTCAGTGAACTTAGAATTTTTAAATTGACCCAAGGTGAATCTTGGTCATTGATCTTAATATCCAAGTGATCTTGGATGTTGATTCTCCAAACTTCACAGTTGCCATGAAAACATGAAATTTTACCTCCCAAGCCAATTTTTAACACTGCAACTTGTGGATCAATGCCATTAATAATCTCTTCAACCATTTTGTGTGCCAATTCGACTTGAATTTGCTCAAAATTTTGGGGATTTCACTCCATTTTTACAAATTTCCTTGAATTCAATAGAGATCAAACTTTGCAACATTGAATTTACCAAATTTGTGTTGGCCTTTAGCCCATACAGGTCCAATGTTGAACTTGGCTCAGATACCAATCTATGACATCCCCGAATCCTCACTGAGGCACACTACCTCAAATTGTTTTCTCTGATACCACTATGTAATGTACCCAGCTCCCTTGTTGGGCCACGTTACTATTAAAACAATTAACTATAACTATGATACCAATTTAAACACAGAAAAAATACACAACATTTCATACAAGCTCTTGCAACTGTCCATAATAATTTAAAACATGAGTGCAATTGATTTAAACATGCACATTAATAATTAAACATGCACATCAAAATTCAATCACATAAAACACAAATTCAAACACAACATTTACCCATAGCAGGTAATAGTAAATAAGCTAACACTTTAGAGTGAAATGCACAACAATTAAGGTCAACATTCAACAAAATTAAACACAGTGAATATGAGTTGTTATCTTTGCAAATATGCAACCCGTTGTAGAGGACGGATGTTCCACCCAACCATAGACTTGTTGCTCTAGTTCTCAACAACAAGTCACCCTCGAGTTGGGGCTAGGAATACACAAGAAAGGGTGTCCCCTAAAGGCGTCTATTGTTCACTCACAACATCTAAATTCATACAGTCATTCCAATCCACCAACTCTCTTTCCCCTCAACCTGTACAACCCAAGGAATGGGATCCCCTTCTTTGCCACACAGTCTATTAGGCTATCCCACTTCCTTCCAATGCTCTAGCATAGGTTGGAGAAGAAATATCTTTGTTGGGGACTCCAAGAATTCTAACTATAACAATAACTCTAACAACAACAACCCTCTTGCTCACTTGGAAATTCTTACAAAAAAATCTACTTCCCAGGCCTAATAGTATGCTACTTCATGCAATTACCAACTCCAAGAGTTGTCCCCAAAACCCACTATGGTTACCTTCTATCTCCCAACACTCAACACACCCAAAACACAAGAATTCCCCCTGTATGGGTTTTGTGGAATACGATTCAGAATCATCCATCACACATTGCACACAACAGGTATCCCATAATCTTTGACACGGGGAAGGGCATTTAGGAATTCAAAAGAAATGATCTCATTGTTGAAAAACTTGTGAACAAAGAAATAACATGTAGTATATTTAACCTCTCTCTAAAGATTTTTTGTCAATCTTGCCTTCAAATAGAGGGATATCAAAACTAACTCGTAACTTGAAGGATGTTGTTCCTTTGAAATCACTTCTTGTTAAATTTATCGAGTTTAATATTCTCACTCAACACTAATCATTTTAGGTTTAAAGCGTCCTTTAGTTTCAACCTTTTGTTGGGGGCTTTTATGAATGAGCATAGCCATCACATCTCTTCTTGGAAATAAGCTACAACCATTCTAACTATTTCTAATACCACTGACATGGATTGGATTGAAAATGAAATGAAAGAACATGTAATATTGCAAAGATAAAACTAATACAACATTCAAAGAAAATTATTAAAGTGAAAACCAAATTCTATTAATGAATAAAAAAGTGAAACAGACACACACACACACACACACACACATTATATATATATATATATATATATTAGAAATAGATAGAATGGTTGTAGCTTATCTCCAAGAAGATATGTGATGGCTATGCTCATTCATAAAAGCCCCCAACAATGGTTGAAACTACATCTTATAATAATGTCAAACATACCCAAGAAGCAAAAACCCTAAAATGCAAGGACGCTTTAAACCTAAAATGATTAGTGTTGAGTGAGAATGTTAAGCTCGTTAAATTTGAGATGTCTGAGAAAAAGGGAAGCCTTGTCAAGATCAAAACTTATTGCTTGGTGCTATGATTTGGGTTGCCTTTATCTCATTGGAAAGAACATTACCAAAATGAGCCGACTCCTCGGGGATTGGGCGTAACTGGCCCCCAAAACACATGGGAAAGCCTTGAAAATGCATTGACAAAATTACTAAAAAGTTGCTAGCATTAAGATTGCTTTTGAGATGATTGTCGACAACCACTTGGATCAAAGCAACATTAAAGAAGCATTATCTACTCAAGAACCTTTTGGGCACAATCCAATGCTACCCCTCGTCTTTACTAGACGTACATATTTTTACATACATGTGACCACTACAGGAGCAAACCTTAAGATCGCTATAAAGGACATGAATCCTTTGCATGGATAGTGACTAACTGTGTTTCAAGAAGAAACATATTTAATACACTCTCATTGATGAGATGGGGCTTCATAGGGCCTAAAGTTTTTGTGTAGATTGATCATCATTTGCATGAGTGGTGTCCATTGGTGACCAATCAATAATTATTGGTGGAGACTTGGGTTAACTACCACTAGTGATGGACAAACTTCTTTATTTAAGAGCAACTCTAGGATGGCCTTTATGAATAACCTTTACCATTTATCAACAATTTGGAAAGAATCTTCCATCAAAAGGGCAACAATGACACCCAAATATTCTTCCACAAGAGGTTGGAAAACTTCATAATGCTACTCTAACAATATAAGATTGGAACCCCATTTAGTCTAGGACCAATAGGTTATTGTCCATGGTAGAGTGTAAAAGCTTTCATGCATCAATACACCTATTTTTAACAAAGATTATTGCATGCACTCATAATAAGTACATGCTCCAATCATTGAATACGGAAATCACACGCAATATCCTCAAATTCCTGAACAATGGAATAGCACAACAGGCATATGACATCCAACTGGCAAACCATATATTAATATGTATAGAGTAGTGAGTTACATTCACTTGCAATTTGTGGGTTCAATCAAGATTGGTAAATGGAGCTTTCAGAGTGATCATGCATATTACATACACATGTCGATAAGGGCCTCCAAAGTTGCTAACATATGTTTGGGCATTTGATACTTACATTGGCCAATAATGGGATCAAAACCAACCAAAGCACCTATCAATTCCACCAATAAAACATGACAAGAAGAAACAAAACCCCCCTCAAAATGGCTTGGGTATTGACTATACATAAATCTCAAGGATTCATAATAACAAGGTCAACCATTGGCATTGGAAACACTAAATAGGCTTGACCTTCATGACAATGTCATGAATCACAACTACAATGGGAATATGAATTGCACCATTGTTCTCATTCAAACATTTTGCAAAAAAAGAAAGATAGTGCATATGTCTCGCTTTGGAAAAAGAAAGGTGCACGTCTATATTGTTTGTCTCTTGCATAAGAAAATTTGCAGCATCAACAACCCTCCCCTTGCCCCCCACTTGCAGAATATTATTCTCTTTTATGATAGGGGAGGGGTTGATGGTGTAACATTCTATGTTTTGGACACACTTTTATACATGAAATGTTTGATTCATAAAATATTGTCAAAATGATGTCACTTTTTCCAACATATTTGCAAGGATAACTTTTTTTCCAACATAAAATTGCTCTTATATATTGATATAATATTTTCAAACTTGTTATACAAAGGTAGTATCATGAAAAATAGTTTTTACTGTACCTCGCTCCCTCCAAACATAGAGGTAAATAGCTCGAACTAAAACTGAATCTAAAAACAAAAAAAATCAACCCACAAGTTACCCATGTAACTGTATACAATGACTATCAGATAGACCTATGGCCTTCCATCATCCATGTCGCTAAATATGTCAAAAATGAAACTCACATACAACAGATCCGAAGTATTTTACATAATAAGAGATTCAAGATCAGTGTGGGGCCCTCATTCCCCTCTTACAACTGATTGTAGAAGATTGTTCCTTCTTGGTTCAGTAAAGCCCCCTTGGATAACCCATCGGTCTTTGTAAATGTGTGTGAAACATAATGACCTGAAAACTTTGCAGAGTTCTTTGATCCTGTCCTTCCAACACTCCAGTGTAATTACCTGCAGATTACCTTTTTTATTTAGCCAGTCAATGATAATCCTGGAGTCCCCAAATACTTCTTGATCCAGGATATGCAAATGGGATGCAAGTGTTAATAAAGCCCAAACTCCCAGTAGCTCAACCCTGGTGTTGGTACCTGACCCACAGTTGAAGATCCACTTAAAAACAATATGCTCGTTGATCCTGATGACACCTCCTACTCCACTTTGTTGACCATGTAACTGAGATGCTCCATCAAACAAACCTGTTGGTATACCTTCTTTTAAAACTGAGGGTAAGCGCCTGGGAACAACTGAATGATGTAAAGTCCTAGAATTGCCTAAGCATCCGAGCATCCTATGTAAAACCGAGTAGATAAAAGACCAACCACTCTCAAAGATGACTTTATTACGTTCCAGTCACAAGTGCCAACAAATGAGAGAAGGCAACGAAGGTTGGGTTGGGCACTATCTTAACCAAACTTCGAAGTAAGAAGTCAAAGTGGATCCCGTCCAAGCTGTCTTAAAACTTAAAACTTTATATATCATAGTCCATACCTGCTGTGTGAAACTGCATTGAACCATCATGTGTAATGTTGTCTTAGGCTTTTGTAAGCATAGGTAGCAAATGCTTGGTCCAAACCAACCTCTTCTTTGCAAATTATCCCAGGTGAGGATTCTGTCTTCCAGTAATAACCAAGTGAACAATTTAATTTTTGGAGCAAGATCTCAGTCCTAAAGGGTACGACGCCATCCACAAATGTTTAGGGACCAAAGTTTGGATGCAAGAGCATTGTAGACATTTTTGGATGTGACGTTTCCCGATCCATCTCCCCCGGTCCATCTAAGAATATCAGGTCTATCCTTCAACTGAATACTTGAGCAAATCAAATCCCTTCAATATAGACCCCATTTAGTCGCCTGATCTCCAGTGAGTCCCAGCTCTTCACTAGACTTCCACTGAGCGAAAACCACCCCCGATCTACCTGCACCTCTGGCCTGATAAAGAAAGTAGATATTTCGCTACTTTAATAATGTGATGAGCTCAGGCGAGAGTAATGAGTTTAATCCCAATCCCAAGATCTCATCCTCTCCAACAATTGCAAAATGACTTGAACCTGGGCTCCAACTCAACCAATGTGTAATTAAATCCAAATATTTGATCAAATTTCTCCAGGTGTTTGAGGCGTTAAGAGTCCTAAGCGTGGCACTTCTTATCCAAGTTACCATCGATCTAAAAGGAAGATATTTGTCCTTTAGAACATTATGCCAAATGTCATCCTTCATCAAAACATGCCACAAGGTATTCACCGCCAGCGCTCTGCTAAACAAATGTAAGTTCCTGACTCCCCAACCTCCATAGGACTTAAGTTTTGCAATGTTCTCCCACTTGCATAGATGTATGTGCTCCCTTGCCCCACTACTAGACCATAATAAATTGAACTTTAGTTGCCTGGTCCTATTTAGGATAGAAGTAGGAATAATGGCCACTGCCAAGCAATAAACTGGCAAGCTCTCGAGAACCGACTTTAGAAGTACAAACCACCCTCCTAAAGAGAGCCAACGATGACACCAGAGATCGATCCTTTTTCTCAAACTTAGTGATAAGCCAACGCCAGTCTTCAACCTTGTAATTTGCAGGATTGAGATAAAAGTTGAGGTACCTAAAAGCTGCAGATAAATCTGCAAGTTTGTAGGGGAAGATTGCCTTGTACGGGACTAAGTCCTCCTGTTGGACCCTTGAAAAATGCAAGGTTGACTTATGTGGGTTTACGATCAGGCCCGAAGCATGACACAAGGTAGATAGAATGGAATCGATCTCCTTCCATTCTTGAACAAAAGCACTGGTCGTGATAAGGACATCGTCCACAAAAAATAAATTGAGAATCTTAATCAACTTGGAAATCTTGACTCCCGAAAGCTTCCTTTCAAATTGTGTCTTCTTGAGGAGTAGACTAAGTCCTTCCATCACTAAAATAAAGAGTAGTGGGGATAATGGACATCCTTATCTTAATCCTCTTACACTCTAGAAGAAAGGTGTAGTCCCACCATTAATCAAGATTGCAAAAGAAGTTGAACTAACACAACTCATAATCCAATTTGTTATCATAAGTCCAAAGCCCGATTGGAGAAGGATCATCTGTGGAAAATCCCAATTTACACAGTCATAAGCCTTTTGCAAGTCAAGCTTTAGTATAATGGCCTTCAACTTTTTCACTTTGATGTTGTGGAGACATTCCTGAGCAGTTCCAATCGCGTCTAGGATCTATCTTCCCTTTAAGAACCCCAACTACTCGCTAGAAAGAGACCGGGAAAGTATCGGTTTAATCCTGGTTGCAATGAGTTTTGCAATGATTTTATAAATCAAATTACAAAGGGCTATAGGTCTGAAGTCACCAAATGAAGAGGGCTTTTTTACTTTTGGAATGAAAACTAGGAAGGTTGAGTTTAGAGATCTATTCAACGCTCCACTTCTCCTTGATTCCTCCATTGCCTCAAGAAGATCGTCCCCTACCAGGTCAAAGAAGGATAAAAATAATTCTACCATCCACCCATCCGACCCTGAACTCTTGTCCTTGGAAAATCCCTTAAGGACAACTAGTATTTCCACTTTGGTACAAGGTTTTTCAAGCAATTGACTGTCCACCTCTTCGACTATGAGAGGGTACTATTGGACTATGCTTACTTGCTCGATAATCGTGTTTTACCCCGTGTCTACGTAGAACTCTTTGAAGTGTCTCATCGCTTCAGTAGCAAGGGCCTCCTATCTTGTGTGACAAGTGCCATTATCATCCTGGATCTCCCAAATAGTTTTCTGATTTCTCATGTGGCTAGCAAAATGATGGAAGAATTTTGTATTTTGGTCTCCTTTCTATAACCAAATCGCTTTGCTCTTCTGTCTCCACATTTCCTCTTCTGCATGTAGGATCTTGGTACATTTTTTCTCTATCTCTTTTATATGAAGGTATGAATCTACCGAGTCCATCCTTTGAGCTTTTTTCTAATAGTATGCCTCTAAGTCCTCCTCAATTTTATCAATCTTCGAGTGTTTCAGTCTCCTTTGTTCTTTTTCCCAAGCTTTTACTCTGTGTTTTAGATTTTTCAATTTCCAGACAAGTCTTCGTTGAGCAGAAGATTCATCCATGTTATCTGAAGATCTCCACACCTCTTGCACTATAAGACTGAACTCCCCTTCCCCCAACCATGTGGAGTTCAACTTGAAAGGATAAGCTGTAAAACGAGGACTGTTGTCAAATTGTAAAAGTACATGAGCATGCTCTGAGATGTAGGGATAAGCCACCCACGACCTGTGTTTGCCTACAGAAGTGATCAGGTCCTCCAACATAAAAATCTGGTCCAATCTTTTTGTAATTTCATCACGCCCGACTCTGCCATTGCGCCAAGTTGACACTACATCTCTGGGTAAGATGTTGACTAAATCGTTTCCTTGGAGAATTCCCTTGAAGTACCCCACCAACGGGTCTAGTCTAGCTGTATCACCCCACACCTCTCCAGCACTGACCGTGAAATTTAGATCTCCAACAACTATTGGGTTTTAGTATGCTAGTAGGCCACTGCTAACCAACTTGTCCCAAAAAATTTACGCTATAAACACGACCCGTAACAGTTCAGGAAGGTAACCTGTCGATTACCCTCAAGTATAGAACCTGTCAGAAGAATACCACTACAACTTAAAAAAAGAACAATATTAAATTTGTAAGGATCCCATGCCACAACGAGACCACCAGATCTACCAACAGAGCTGACTGCACAAACCAACCAGTTTGGTCATAAAGAAGTCACAAAAGTTCTAGCTTTCTTTTCCTCAACCAGGGTTTCTTGGAAAAACAAAATATCAGGTAAAGTTCTCGAAAGTAATTTGCAGAGGGATTCTAACTTCGGAGCCCCTCCCACTCCCCTAATATTTAAGGTGAGGAGGATCATTATTTTACCCTGGCTAGGCCTTTCATGCTTCTAAGCACCCCTTGTTCAATTTTGTTGATGTCTTGGATTGATGGAGTGGAAGCACAAGCCACAACTTTCCTACATGCACTTCTAGTTTTTAGGAGAGAGAAATCATGACCCAAACCCCTTGACCAGGAACAATCCTTCCCGGCTACATCCTCAACCCGACCCCATGAACTGTCAACGCTTGTGATCCCCTCTTGGTTTATCTCAACTCGACCTTGAAAAAAGGGAAATGGAGTAGGAGTCAAGGTTTCTTGGTACGATGGGACCAGTGAGTCGAGAACCATTCCTAATGAGCTTTCCCCAACTTCCGACTCCCTACAACCATGTTCATCCCTTCTCCTCCCAACAGTCCCAGAGGATAGACCCTCCTCACCCCGACTGTCCACAATAAGGAGTGTAGTGGTAACCCCCCCCGGCCCAACCCCAAGCTTGAGTTGGTTGAGACTGTAACCCCCTAGGTCGCGCTCGGGGCTAACATGAGTAGGTATATCAGGAAATATTCATCGTCCGGGGTGGTGGAAAGATTCAGAGAATCAAGTTCCAAGGTAGACAACGAGTAGTAAAAGGATGGACAAAGTTTTTTTAACTTACCAGCGGCGATGACAGGCGCAGGTGACGACACTGCATCTACCATAGTTGGGTTGTATTCCCCATTTCAGTATGAATCCACCCCTGGGGACTCACAAAGTGTCACCTTCCTAAGCATAAAATCTTATGATTCCTCCTCCGCCTCATAACCTCGACAATCCTTTCGTAAATGCCCCATTTTACGACAGAAGGAGCATCTGAAAGGAACTCCAAGATAGTCCAATTTTTTTCTAAAGACCCTCCCCCTCCATTCAATGTCAATGGTCTCCAATAAATCACTATGAATATCTAATTCGACCAAGACTTTCCTGATTCGTTTATCAGTCCCTCTGAGGGCTTCTTCATCCACCATAATGTAGTGGCCCAACTCATTTCCGATGGCTGCAAGTGCTTTGGCATTCTAGAGTTGCAAAGGAAGACCGAGAAGCAGAACCCAGAAGTGACGAAACTGGAAGTATTCAGTTGCCAGGTCAAAACTGACCCTCCATCTCTTTAGCATGAGGCTACCGCCATTAATGACCCACGTCTTGCCTAATTCTTTCAAAGTGTCTTCTGGTGAATTAAAAATAAATCCAAACCAACCCCTAGTTAGGGTCACTAGCTTCGATGTGTATCCCAATAGAGGAGCCCAAGTTGCACTCACCCACTCCGGTAAGCTCTGTCTACACAATGTTCTGTATGAGAGCCTCCCAACCAGCGTGCAGAGAGTCAAGTTGCAGGACTCTTCTAGCCCGATATCACCCCCTAGAACCATCATGTGTTTTGCTTTGTTTGGTTTCCACGACTTCGTCGCTGGACCCTTTCCTCCTTGTGACCTACTAACTCTCCTTGTTCTTCTAAGTGGAGTATTTCTCCCTGAGTTGACTCGATAACCTGCTGATTTCTATGGTAAAACTTCTTGCCAAATCTGCGACCCTCTAGAGCAGGGAGAAGGGTCTAATGGGAGCTGGGAACCAGGCTCGGAGCTTGTAACAACCCTTGTCGCTGCCGTGAAACCCAAACTGGTCACCTTTTTTTCCCCTCTCCAGCTAAGACCTTAGCTCTTTGTCCAAGATGAAAAGCCCAACACTGTTCCATAGGGCCTCATCCATCCAGAAACTTCTACACCCTGTAGTCACATGCCACCTTCCGGTCCCTTCGGTCCTTTGCAGGTTAGCGTCAGACTGGGCCAGAGGTTTTAGGTAAAAACTTAAAAACTGTAGTTAATGCTAGGTTTTTCGAGATCGTCGCCAACCTCTGGGGTAAATCCATTAGTCAAGTCACAGACCGGGTTCTGATAAGAGGAACAATGTTGTTAAGTTTGTTGCAATGCTTCACCACAACTTCGGCTCCTGGCTCCTGCAACACTTCATATCCACATTTACGAGCACTTAGATCATCAAACTTGAATAACATAACATATAACTGACACACATGCAATTCATATTACATGATATTTCGACACATAAGTGTTATGTATGTATACACGTTGAAACAAAAACACCTAAAATATTTATGTCTTCATGACAAAGTCTATTCTCATAATTTGAAGTGCAAAATATTTTGGCAACATGGATGAACTTAATGCCTCCCTTGTGTCTCTATCCTCAAAATATCCACCTCTATATTTTCAAAGTATGCTACTTATAAAAATTACTTTGTAATTTTTATAAGAATAAGTTAGTAAGTGAACTAAATCAACTTTTATGTGGAAATACTTTTTCCATTTTTTTCTTATAACTCCACTCTTTATTGATAGAAATTTTATCCCATTAATCACTTTGTTAAAAAAAAAAAAAAAATTTAAATAAATTCATGTTATTAAGTTATTAACTCACTCCATTTGAATATCTCCACTTTCACTCCATTTATATATATATACATGCACCATTTTTGACTCTTTCAGATCTAATGTTCTAATGTGCACTCAGAGGAATTTTTAAACCAGAAACGAAAACATAAATGAAAACATAAACTGGCAAATGATGTCAAAACTATACTGTCGACAGTCCAAAACAATTTGCATTTGATGGATACAATTCAAAATCAGACTGAAGTCACATTCGACTCCATGTCCGGTTAAAGTTTTGATCAGAGAACTCCGGTGCTGATGTCTAATAAAGGTCTCTGATCAACCTATCCTCTTTTGCCGCTGGAACAGATGTGAAATCTTGTATTTCCAAAATATGGTAAACTTTCTATTTTGGGGTTCAAAGTAGGCCATACCTCAATTTGTCTGATCAGAAGAAGCACGGCAGAGCCTTTGTGTTTGTGTTTTTCAGAGGTCCGTGCACGCAAGAATGGCGAACCAGAGCATTTTGTTTTCATTGCCAACTCCTCTGTGTTTCGGACAAAAATGGTCATTACCCAAAACCAGATTGGCGTATTTGGTCAGCTCTGTCAATGCATTCCCCAAAAAACTGGTTACTAACAACAGCCATTCTCTGGGACTGGGAATGGATATGGACGTGTTTCACACGAAAGTTATCAAGACCAGAACAGCTAGAGCGATTGCAGCTGGAGAAATCGCCAGTGGCGTGGAATCCCCCAGCATTTCTGAAACGTTCGCCAATCTTAAGAAGCGTGGGAAGGTAATATTTCTTTCAGCTAAGTAAGTGGGGTTGGTTTATTAGGGGAAACGGCCATGTGTGTCTCGTTTAGCAGGCAATATCGATCTCGTCTTACTTTGCTTTGGTTTATAGAGGCTGTGCTTTCGTTGATCTAATATTATTAAAACGTCGCATTCTGAAGTTTTATTTTTGACTAGTAAATTTCTCTTTCGCTTTTGATTCATCTGTGGGGAGTTACGAATCCCATAACACGGCCGTTAACGCCTTACAAACCCACTTTAACATGGGGCAGAAAGATTTGCCACAACATTCCATCAACGCCTTACAAACCCAATTTAACAGGCCACAACATTCCATCAACGCCTTACAATCTCACTTTAACATGTAACATGGACAGAGAGATTGGCCACAGCACCTCATTAATTTTTTACAAACCCACATTAATATGGGGAAGAGAGATTTGAATCTTGCAATGGCATTAACAATGCCTTTACCAATACAATATCGGGTAATACCAACATCAAAGTTTGAAGTTCTTTTGAATGTGAAAAATATAAATGCTACAAGCCCCGACACCCCATTAACACCTTATTATTGTCTTACAAACCCACTTTAATATAGGGCAGAGAGATTTGAACCTTGCACCTTTCTCAAGCATTAACAATGCGTTTATCCATACACCATGGGGTACTCCCAACATCACAGTTTGGAGTTGTCTCAAGTGTCAAAAGAAGTTGTCTTGAATGTGAAAAATAAAAATGCCATGAACCCCAACACCTCATTAATATCTTGCAAATCCACTTTAACATAGGGCAGAGAGATTCGAACCTTGCACCTTTCCCAAGCATCAACAGTGTGTTTACCCATACGCCATGGGGTAATCCCAACATCATAGTTTGAAGTTGTTTCAAATGACAAAATAAAAATGCTTTGAACCTCAACACTCCATTAATGCCTCACAAACCCACTTTAACATGGGGCAGAGAGATATGAACCTTGCACTTTTTGTAAGCATTCACAATGCCTTCACCAATACACCATAGTGTAATCCCCAACATCACAGTTGAAGTTGTCTTGAATGTCAAATAAAAATCACATGGTTTATATATTGAGTTTTATGGTAATGATGTTTGCAGGTAGCTCTCGTGCCTTACATAACTGCAGGGGATCCTGATCTATTAACTACAGCCAAAGCACTCAAAGTGCTGGATTCATGCGGGGCTGATATAATAGAACTGGGAGTGCCATACTCTGATCCTCTAGCTGATGGGCCAGTCATACAGGTTTTAAAGTTTTCTCTCTGTTTTGATTGTCCTGTTAGGCCTTTTATTGTTCTTTTTCAGGTTTGAATTATAGTCTGACTGTTAAAATGCAGGCAGCTGCAACAAGAGCTCTACAAAAGGGTGCAAACTTTGATGCAGTTATTTCTATGCTTAGAGAGGTATAACTGCATATTTTTATTGAATTCTTGAATTTTTTTTGTTAAGGTGTTTTTTTTGGTAATTAAAAGCAGTTAATTTTGGTAACAATACAAGACATGTTACAAAATGGTCGGATCATTCCTTTCCCCCATGAATGTTTTTTTGTTTTGGCCTGTAATAGTTTGAACTTGGATTTCCTGGCCCTTCTGTATTTGTCCAAAAGGATTCTATCTATCTTGTATCTATTTGCATCATATGATGTATTACATTATATGAGTTCTACTATCTATGCTTCCGTGAGTGATACACAAAATTTCAAAACAGAGAAGGGTGAGCTAGCAACTCTGTTATGATCTTGAACCTTGGCCGCGTTTGTTTTACTCCTGCTGTGGGGAGCTCAAGGCTTTCTTTTTCGTAGATGCCATACTTGACTATTGTCTTTTTATCCAAAGAAAACCTTATGGGAAAACCCCTGGGCACTCCCCTGCATTTTGCGGATGGTACTCAGTGTAAACCCTTCGATGCTGATTACAGTGTTTGACCTGGTAGGAACATCGAGTGAGGCACACAACAGGGGCAGCCAGCCTGGGGGATTGACCCCCAAACCACCTCCATGAAGCTCAAAGCACTCAACCACTTGAGCTAGCACGCTGGGCTATATACTTGACTATTGTTGCGACTGTATGTAGCTATATTTACACTTGATGTACTCTTTTAATCTCATTGACCTACTTTTGTGGTCATTGTTGGACATTAATAAAATTATCTTATCTTATATATCTCACCTTGTGACTGATTTAGAGACCTTTGAAAATAAAATATTTATGTCCTTCTACCAATGGGTACGTGATTCATTGGTGAGGTTGATGAGTCTTAAGGCGTCCACCAAGGTTCCATTCTTGATGTGGCCTGTCTCAAAAAATGGATGAGGGTAATTTTGGTGTCATAGTCACCCCTTAGACCTGTAGAAATTCGAGGTACTATGAGGCTGCCGAAACAGGTCTGTCCTTGACCTTAAATTTGTCTCTAAGTTTCAATCTCCAAAACTGTCCTTTGCTGCTGTTTTAGGACAGCAAACAGTCATGTAACTTTCTGCTCATAATTTTTATGGTTAAGTGCTCTTTTGAGGTGCCCTTGCAAGTGTTTTCATACCCCAATGTTAGCACATGCAATATACTCAAAACAAATAACACTCCTCTTGATCTTTACAACTCTAACGAGCTGATCTATGCTCTAAGCATGCATGAAATGAACACAAGTATTTTTGGTCAACATGACCATGGATAACCCCCCCCGGGGAAAACCAGTTTGGAATGAAAGTATATATAATGATGATCTTAAGTAGTGAATACAACAAGTAAGCTAATACAATGGAACCTGATGCAATAGCAACTCCTCATGAGAAACTATGGAGTTCCAAGAAGAGAAATGCACCCAAGCTTAGTGTGCCCTCTTCCCTTGTTTCTCTATCCATTGAAGTGATGCGCCCTCCTTTCTCCTTGGTCCAATGAAGAATCCCTTCCACACAAATGTGCTCTTGTGTGTCTCCTCCAACATGAGCCAAACAGATCTGAGATAGCACAAGTCCTTCTATTACCTGCTAGTGGTGCGCCCTCCTCCACAAGTGCACCCTCCTCCAGAAGGGCTGCAGCCCCTTAGCAACATGATCAAGAAGAGCCGCAGAAATACCTCAGTCCAAAACTCGGCTAAGAGAGTGTGTGAGTGTAATGAGTGAGGAAGAGGTTACTCTTTTATAGTTTTAGGTAGGTAAGTTAGGGTTAGCACATTAGTCCTGTTATCCCCGATTTCTAGGGATAACTAGGAGATCATGTCTCGAGGCCCACAGGTCCTAGACATGGAGTACCGAGAGCAGGATTGACCTGAGCATGGCCCTGGAGGGCCCATCTTTCTTCTTCTTCATCAAACTTGTCCTGTC